>OX381721.1:22795067-22908282 GCA_947462335.1 Harmothoe impar | reverse complement strand
TTACCATGTACCATTGACCAAAGCTCCACACCTGTGGGAGACACACCCTACCCTCCCCTCCTCATTACTACCCTTACCATCCCACCTTGCTATAAAAAGGGGGGGGGGGGGCATCAAAGGCTATGAACTTTGAGCCCAGGGGAGGGATCTCACCTCGTGGGGGTGACGTACGTCGCAACGTCATGAGCTTCAATTACGTCATAAATCTAAAGCCTTTACAGGTCATGAAAGCGTGCCACCAGCGATATTACACTGGCTCCCTGTACTATCTAGAAATGGTCTAGTAACCAATATGCAGGCACTGCCCAGACTAGATGTATAGCGATTCCCAGTGGTATTGTATTCCATGGAACCCAGTGTACCCCCTTCTCTCCCATGCTTGAGAGCACTGATGTAGTATCTGCTGGGTACATAAGGGGCATGTAGATGGAGATAAGGCCCCACTTGTGTGCAGTAATGAGGGGTTGTATGATGCTGCACATCAGTCATATTTTAAGGAGGCTGCAGTCAACGATACCAGAAGCTAAAAGGCAATTATGAACACCATACATGTTATCATGAAAGCAGTATTAAAATATACATGTGAAAAGATTGATGGAAGTGTCTTTAGATTTGCAAAGTAAGTTGGATAATTAGCAGTACTGTTATCACAACAATTACTGTAGATGTCTATTGTTAGACAGAAGTATGGTTTTGTCTAGAGTGATGACAAGTTTATCAAAGTCATACTATAGACAAGTAAAATAGTCAATTGACCATGCAAAGTACTCAGCAGTCTGACTTCTGCCCTAGTTTTACTCAGAAAGGTTTAGGTTGTTTCAACATAGGTAATAATTGTCATTATAGATCACTCTACTTTGCCTTGGCTTGCTGACAGTATATCCTAAGGGGGTGTAGTACACAGAATCACCTATAGGGAGAGAGGGCTGGGATGTAGAGCATTGCCTTCATTCTATTTAAGAAAAAAGTCAAGCTCTAAATGTGAATAAAGATGTACAAAAGATCAAAGACCTAAAGCCCGAAGTGTGAAGCGTGAGCGTCCTTTACAATCCCTAGAGGGGACATCCTTTTGAGATTTGCATTTCTGGAGTAGGAATTTAAGTGAGACTGACAGTCTTTCATGTCTGAAAAATATATAATAAAGGGGCCAGTTAAAAACCTCTTTGTTGAGTCCTGGGTCTAAAATGATATGTTTGGAATCTCTGCTCCTGAGGGAATGTTTGATATCTGGTGGAAAATGCTTAGTGAATCCATGCATAGGTTCTTGGTATTGTGCAGTAATCATAGCCAAATGACAGTGGTTTAAAATAGATACCAGTACTCCCCAGAGCAAAACACATTTGTCTTTCTTTGACAAACGTGCATTGCATTTCAATTTCTTCCCGATCTTTGAAGTTTATAATCACATAAAACAGCAGTGATACCTTTCTAATTCAATTTGTACAACGTAGACAGAACTAGACACTTCTAGAGGAAACCTGATATTATCTTATCAAACAGACAAAACTGTCCAATACGTATATACTCGTGCCTTCATGTAACATCAAACAGAGCCCCAGTTTAATCAGGCCAATAGACGCTCCCTCGGGAAAATCCTTTCTACCTTGAAATATACAGCAGTCCAACACTTTAGCACTCCAATGCACTATATGGATATATATCTAAAACTGGACATCGACATCCATGTAACAGGATCCTTCTAGCATATACCTGGGCGGGTGGGACACGGCTCAATGAGCCTATAATTATGACCTGAGCGGACTGAGGTATATAGCAGAGGTTAGAGTTTCCTCTACTACTACGTCAGAAGGTGGCGATTGCATGGGGGGCAAACAAAACCCTCCACGTGGTTAGGTAGCTGCACCATGATAGTACCATTAGCCTGAACTATAATTTGTTTAGGGTGACCGGCGGGGATTGAAAACACATTCATTGCGCAGCTTTATGCGCACTTTAGGTACATATTGACCCATTCAATAGAGCATTCAAAATAATGCACTGTAACAGTCTCCATGGCGTGACTGTTCCATGCATGACTCAGTATCAGAAGGTTGGTGGTTCAAGACTAGCTGCGGACCTTTTCATGTTTTTACTATTGACCTATAGACCCCACAAACCCTCTGTTCATTACTGTACATATATGTGTAATGCATATAGGAAAAGTCACAAAATTTTTTGATTGTGCTATGGGTGAGGCTCGAACTCACAACCTTTCAATCTCATGCCCTACGCCTCAGACAAAGAGGCCACAGAGCTACACAGTATACAATTCACATTTAAGACAGTATCTTGCCTTCCTTTGACCAGATCACATTCCCTTACCTTCTTTTTTTCAAAGCACAAAAAACATAGAAATATGCCTGGGACTATATGTTGAAAGCACATTTTCTGGATAGATAATATCATAAACTATATTGTAATAGAGTATTAAAACAACGTAGTTACTTTTTACAGTCATTTTGTGAGAATATGTGAGAAAATACTATATGATACTATCATAGGTCACTTCAAGTTTGTGGTAAAATATCTCAGAATCTAGCCCGGGACCCCCCATTTCTCTTTGTATTTTTGGAAACAATATACCCTTGAGGTCATATGGTGGAAATGTTGTGAAATCGTAGTTACTCTTAGACTATCCCCGCCGGCCACCTTAAAGAATATGGATTGCAGTAGAGTGTATTTCAATAGAACACATACTTATTTTACATCTAAGAGAATACTAATCAATTCAAGAACACATACGAGACCTTATTTCAATTTACAATGCATTTATGGGACTATAAATGTCTGAGATATGGTTCATGTACCCTATAAAGTTTCACTCACGTGGCCTTTGTTTGCCCCCCACTGTTCTATTATTGGGTGCAATCTACAACTCTAACCTCTGCTGTAGGATCGTCACAACACTTCACTGGCTACATGGGCGAGTGGGGCATGGCTCAATGAGCCTATAATCATAACCTGAGCGGACTGAGGTATATAGGATCGTCACAACACTTCACTGGCTACATGGGCGGGTGGGGCACGGCTCAATGAGCCTATAATCATAACCTGAGCGGACTGAGGTATATAGGATCGTCACAACACTTCACTGGCTACATGGGCGGGTGGGGCACGGCTCAATGAGCCTATAATTATAACCTGAGCGGACTGAGGTATATAGGATCGTCACAGCACTTCACTGGCTACATGGGCGGGTGGGACACGGCTCAATGAGCCTATAATTATAACCGGAGCATCAACAGTGCATAAACACTTTGATTGGTGACAATGCAGTTTTTATAATACAACCCTAAATTTGTGCAACGAAAATCATCAAGAAATAGTATATATTTTTTCCAAATAACAGCATTTCTAGAATGGCCCGATACTCAGAGATCCTACTGCGAATAAAAAAAAGTCAAATTCTTATTATAAATACCTGAAAAGTGAGAAACGCTGGCGTTCACGGTTTATGTAGGAAATGTACTAAAAACACCAAAAAAGAGCCACAAAACCCAATTTTTCTCAAAAACTGTTCAGTAGGAATTTTTCTAACTGAGGTTCCAGTGTTTTCTACCCTCATATTAAACATTGGCATAGAGAATATAATGGCACCTAGTCAGGATTTTGAGTTAGAAGCAATCTGTGAGCCCAAAAACAGCCAAAATGAGCCACTGGTCTGAAGTATAAAACTGGGCATCGATCACTATAGAGCTACAAAGAGACAGAGAATCGATGTCCAGTAATTAACAGTAGATTCTACTGCTCATGTACACGCATACCGCGGTATATACTGTTAAACTACGGTAGGTTCTACTGTGCATGTACATTACCTATTAACAGTATGAGATGTTATGGTAACCACCATGGCAGCGTGGAGATGTAATGGAACATATTTAAAGGAAAGCCCCTGAATATGTGAATCTCGATTGCAGAACTAGCTGTAGAGCTCCTCAGCATGTGGGTTTCTATCGCAGAACTAGTTGGAGCCCTTTTGAGCAATTCAGAGAATTCCTAAAATAAATCATAACAGAAGTTAAGTGAGCATTCCACCAAAGCCGATATTCTCCCGATTCCGAATCGGAAATAATTGGGAACCATCTGATCGTACCCTCTCTGATTTGCCTCTCATTCACAGAAGCAGAACATTAGATCTATTTGAATTGCATATTATACTCTCCGATATCATATCCCTAGAGAAGAAGGCGAGTTTCACCATGACAAAATAACCTACAATAGTGCTGGCCACTTTGTCATGCATGCTCACTGGGGAATGGATGTGCATCAGATAATGTTGAGGAGCCTTTTTTTTAGGTTCTCCCCCCAAAACCACGTGTGTCGACGGCCCTGATTGGCCCATTACAGACCAATCAGGATGTCTTTAACTGATATAGCCTGAGGTACAATTTGCCCCTATCTCCCTGTAGGAGGGGTGATTTGTCTTGTCTGTATACAGGACCTAGAGTCTGAGGAAAAAGTCAAACATTTGCGTGACAAGCTAAAACCTGCACAATAACCTTTACCTCAGATGGGTTTCCCTTTCTGATATCTGCAGTGCCATCTTTATTACCCAATTCACGTAGATATATGAGAGATTCCTGATCTCCTAATCTAATGCATTGGCTTTTTGTCCGTATATAACTGGATTTATAGGTTAATTGGATCTTGAGATTTGGTAGATAGTTGTTCAGCTAGGTTTCTGCACTTTTTTATAGACATAATTACGTCTTTTTCCTATTGCACTGGATTAGTGTAATTAAGCATTAGACATTCACTCATGGTGGTAGACCCTATATATTTGACATAGCATTCAGGAACACTTAGGAATAGTTCGCATCAGAAATATGTTTCCTTAGATTTATCCAGGACAAGCCTTAACTACGGGTAGCACTTCTTGTGGATCGCCTCGTTTCTAGATATGGTGGAACTTGATCTTATTGAATGGTGACACTTACTTTCATCAGGTGTTATTTTATCAGAGATCTAAAATCTGCTATATATTAAAAAAACACTCAATAAAAAGCTGGATAGTTGTATAATCGACAAGACAGTAGTAATAACGGGCATGATCTGTTTTTCTGCCATGATCTGTTTTTCTTTTTTCAGTTATAGAACTATGTTCATCTTCCGAGCTGGAGGAGAGGGGGGGGGGTACACGGTGGTTAATTAGAGTTGTTGGGTGAGATATCTTGCTATAAAACGTCATGGTTAGAAGCCCATAGTATTGGGTGGCACTGCACAATAACAAAACAAACTTCAGTTCAATCCATGCTGACATTTCTCCAACTGATGAACTGCAATTTGAAGGGGATTGGCTGTGAGTTACCTATATGGGCCACAGCGTTGGAATAATCTCTCCAGACATCCTTTTCGTGACTCCTGATACTGCAGTATTCTTGTCAATAGACCCATACTTTTAACATCTACATGGAGTACATCGATCATTATCAGTATGACATCGAGTGTAGATAAGAATTCAAGCTTAGCATACCGCGCCATACTGCGTCAATATGCATAACACAGTGTGACTTGAAAACCCAATATCTTAAAAAAGAAGGGGCGGCTTAATTTACCAGTGTTTGATGTTTATAGAAGCAAATCCCAGTTTAGACGACGTTGATAGGATTCAAACGGAGATAAATTGAGAATCGATGGGAGGCATAAAATGAATACGGACCAACCTTAATGTACCACAACCATAAAAATACAGATTGAATAAAAAGAGATTTTAATGGAAATGCTATTCATTGCAATCACAGAGAGGGTCGGAGGTCATGTTTTAGATATCAAGCATTGGTAATAGGTAAGATCTCTTAACAAGAGCAGTGAAGTGTTGACTTATATTTTTTCTGTGGGAGAATTGTTGGCCTGTGTGAGAGTTTGAGGGTGACAGGTATTCTCGTGAGGTGGGTTTTGTTGTCCTATCTCAACTGTCATAGACAGACACACAGAAAGTCCACAGGACCCTCAGTCTAAGTATCTCATGGCTCCTTATGATAAGAGTATGGTCCGGAGAACTTTTTATATGCAGTCACTCATGTTTAAACGCGTGTGCAGTCAGAAAGTCAATAAATATCGCGGTTCTCATGAGGGCATCTATCAGCTATATATCAACTGTTACACATATTTCATTAAAACGTCCTGAATACATAAAGCTTCACTCTTGGAAGTGGAATTAGAAATGTGGTCATTAAAATCCTGCTGAAAAAGAAAGTCTGTAAAACTCTGCTATGTCCGCTATGTCGCTTTTCATTTTTTTATCATTTGAGAAATGACATACCAGAGCGTTTTCGATCTTACCCTATCCAATACCAACATGGACATGCCCACACCAACCTTCAACTCCCACACATCTGAGATGCTAAAGATAAAGATCAACTACACAACTTCAGTGACAGTTACAGCAAGGCAGTTTGACTCTGTCTAGAATTGGACCTATTTCTATTCTGAGCAAAGCCAGAGTCTGAAACTGATATATTCAGATGCCAGGAGGTGTAATAGACCCCTTAAGTAGAGTGGAGCCTACCTGTCATGGTAGGGTGTTTTAACTATGACCCCGGTTACAGGTTAGCCAATAGCTGCCCCAAGTAAAATCACACTGTCAACTCCCAGCCACACTCTCAAATGACAAGGATTGACAGTTGACAGCTAAAATTCCCAACACGTGACATCACAGCGAATCAGGATGTATATTTTTATATCTATGGCATCACTTTATAGGGGAGGGGAGCTGGACAACGAACAAAGCTGACAACAAAAGCGTTCTGAACTACAATTTGGGGCCCAACTTGACAGCCTTATTTCTAAATTCCAGCACTAGCACTAAGGTGGACTTTGAGTTAATTTAGTATAAATCTCTGAGAGAAATAGGTAACTGACAGTTATGACAGATGTCTGGTAGAAAAGTGGAACCAGGCACTTTCCAGTTCTTTGTCCCTCTGTGGATCTCAAAGTGTCCATTGTCCAGTTAAACTGTTGTTAGACGACGTTTACCTCTTTGGATTGCCAAAATATAGATTAGGACAGCTGGAGAAAGGCCTACACCTAACAGTTTACACACCTATACATGGCTCTAGTATGTAGAGGTCTGAAATGATATAGAATTACCTTGAAATATGGAGCTTTGGTACGTACTGTAGAGTTTTTAGCAGTATGTCTCCAATCCCTGTATCAGTCTATGTCGTTATAAGACCATAGATAGTTATCCTACATATTTCACTTTCCCATTCAATTCAAACTTAAAATGTTACGTTTTAAACAGTAGTCATGGATGGTGCAACCTGTCAGGACTGCTTTTCATGTTGATGTGGATATAAACAAAAGTATATACACTAGGGCCTATGTCATACAGAAATAACTAAGATCTCAATAACATTGTAATAGGTGCACATATTTATGTGTGTAAGTATAATTATATGGCATTCAATAGTGTTGTCTATATAGAGCCAGTTATGGATACATAGTGAATTACATCTTGTTATTCCTCTAGTTATGTTAATCTCAGTGTTATAAACCCCATATTTAAATACAATTGTGTAGGTTGTTGAACTATTTAGCTAAAATCATATTTCCTTATTTTCACAGGTCAGGCTGGTGATTGCCGGTGTAAGGAGAAGCTGAACAATGGGATGGGCTACCTGCTGTGTGGGGCCTGTGAGAAGACGTGGGAGGCGGCCAACACTTACTGTAATGACCAATACCAGGGTCAACTGGCCCTCGTCACTGACTCCTCTATACAGGTGGGTGAATGTGATAGGTAAAGAACAGGCACAGGTCTCAATGCATTTATATTGGTAACAGTCATGGCTGTTCACGAGTGTACTTAGCTGTGACTGTCACCAATATAATGCATACAGAGGCTGTGGCCGAGGATGATCTAACTTATTACACTCGTGAACTTCGCTATATCAGCTGTGAATAGCATACTCAACTCTATAATCAGATGATCTTTGGTAACAATGGAATTATGTTTCTACCTTTTTCAGGAAGTTGTACAGGGCCATTTGGAGGAGAATCGTGCCTCAGATGTGTGGATAGGTGTTAAGGGCACTGTCAACAACTGGCACTGGTTACAGAGTAAGTCATACTCATAATCATTATGTTATACGGTAAATCTTATAGATTGCAAACTTGCAAGAATCTCTGAACCCTGTACTGAAACTATTTGACCAGCATTGATTTAAAATTCACATAAGTTATTCTTGAAGTGACAACTTACTGTAGTATTTTGGGTCACAGTAATCCATTATTTATATCATATCATATGGTCAATCCTAAAAAAGATCATACTACAATAATTTTGATTACTAGTGTCTATATTCAAATATTTGATCAGCATTAATGTTAAATAACCAAATTTACATATATTCTTGAAATTTCAACCTACTGTGCCGACCAGCATGCTAATTAATATAATAATTATATTCATTGCTGCAGACCGTGAGACCATTGCCTACCAGGGCTGCTTCCAGGATGATCCTACCAACAGAGACTTGAACTTTGACCTACGTCTCACTATGGTCACCCCATCTAACTGCATAGAACAGTGCAAGCAGAACGGGTACAAATTCGCAGGACTTCAGGTGAGTCAAGTATTACCTAGAAATATGTTCTGATAACTGCACATAATGCACAAGTGATGCTGATATTGTTTAATTTATCCAAATATGATTTTGTCTTACCTTGCTATGATGTACACGTTCCTCATCCCTATGACAAGGTGCGGCTCCATCTATAGCTTGGACGTCCATATTAATGCTTCCCTAAGCGCAGCAGTAAAACTGCAGATGCATTCATAATTAAAACAGAACTATGGAAAGAAACATTAGCAGTCTGGGTAGAAAACTTCCTAGTAATGATGCATTTTAAAGTATGCGCACCTAGGCCTACTTCTATACATGCACTATATCTAGTTCATTGTCGTTGTCAGGCCGGAAGTCTATGCTTCTGCGGTAACACATTTGGCAAGCATGGATACAACACGATTGGCTGTTCGAACCCATGCAGCGGCGACTTTAATCTCAACTGTGGAGGAGGCCTCTCTAATGATGTCTATAGTGTAGATGGTAAGGTTCTCTATTTAATCTGTGTTTTCACTTATTGAGATAAAGCTTACTTCAATTGCACACCGTAAGGATGAATACTCCGAATACTGAATATCTATTTTATATCCATACATAGAAATATGTGACCAGGAACGGGAATAATTATAGTCACCCGGGGAGGGGAAGAATCCATTGTTTACGTTTGTTTCAGAATCTTGAAATATATCATGAGATATAAATACTTGCACCAAAAATGGAAGATCATTGTGTTAGAAGGTACCATAACTCATAAAACATATATTTATGCAGCCCCTAAACAGTACTAAACCCTCCCCCGGAGGCTGGTTGTCACAAGCATGGTCACATATTTTCTAAAGAAAGATATAGCTTAATTCATTAGTTCAAAATTGCATTAAATGTTGCTGTGTATAATATTAACCTTACTTTGTGGTCACAGGGAAGATTAATACAGATACCAACTATGGCATGATGGGTATGTTATATGAGTCATTTTACACCAATATCTATCCTTATTATATATTTCTATTTTAAGATGCTTTGGAAAGTGTTGTCTTCCCACTAAATAGGGTACTTGAAAGAAATAACTTTAAGATGGTAATAGGTGGAGTACTCGGATAAAGTGTAGGGTTTGGTGAGGCTAAATCAGTTGGCAGTTTAAATGGCATGTGATTTAAGTAAGAAATGAAAAAAAAATAGAATTATATTTTTCTCCCAACGTTACATTCATGGGTCCAGGGAGAGATTTTAGAGTTATATTTTTTAATTTTAAATATACTCATACTGCTCTTTAGTTTATTACAAACCAACACGGGGGAACTATCAATTGCAGTATTATTACCATACATTTGACGATAATTATTTGAAATTGTTAGACTCCATGCCAAGCTCGAATTCTGCCAACTGCAAGTGTGTTGATCCACTGATATAGTGATGTGGTTTGGTGGTGGTGGGCATTGGATTGCATTCAGTGCATTTGGTCACCATGTCTGGGGAATTACCTTTATCAACTGGTGTTAGGTGGGAATTTGGTCAATGTTTTCTTTTATGTAATTCATGTACATAATGAGGGAATCATTAGAGTAGCCTTCATGAGAAATACTAGATCCTTCTGTGTTGGCTCTATATTATTTTCACAATTTTACAATTAAGGAAATAATTATCACACATATAAGTTCAAAAGCCATGTTTCAAAATAGTATTCTATCGGACCAGCTGTGGTGTGATTGAATCTTAAAGCCTCAGTATCCTCATGTTTGGACATGCTCGGACTACACTAGAGGGCATTGCTGTGACACCCTTGTGCCCCTCCCCCTTTGCCTACCTCCAATACTATGTACCTTATAAGGGCATAAGGGCATATGGATTGCCCATTCAAACATCTCATTGTATAGGTCCGGCCCTTAAAGCCCCAGCTTCTTATAAATAGGGCTGATTACCTGTCCCGACTGCGCCCTGACTGTCGGTGGAGGGGTACCGAGACCTGCAGGTTTAAAGGGTTAATATAAGGCAGAGGCATGAGAGAGCTCACGGCCTGTACTGACAGTGGGGCCCTTGATGGGGGGTCCCCATGTCGCATGTCAATTTTAAGAAATGACCATGTGGCATATCCATGTCGCTTAATAATTCTCATGTCCCATGTTGATTTTAAGAACTGTCCATGTCCCATGTCACTATCATTTTAATCCTCATGTCGCATGTCACTAGGCCTCATGTCCCACGTCTATTTTAAGAAATGCCCATGTCTCCATAACGAATTTAGGGGTCCAGAGTCATGATAGCTAGTGTGTGAAGGGTGGGCAGGGCAGCTTCCTGAGAACCGTGTAGCAGAGGTTAGAGTTGTAGATTACACCCAATAATAGAACAGTGGGGGGGGGGGGGGCAAACAAAAGCCACGTGGGTGATACTTTATAGGGTATATCAACCATATCTCAACCAGAAAAGGTCATATAAATGCATTATAAATTGATATAAAATGAATATATGTTCCGGTACCCTTTTATACTTGTTATATGTGTAACTATAGTAAAGCTTGCAGACTATATTATGACCCAGGTAAGTAAATATAATAAAGTTTAGTCTAATGACGCTATCATGGTACAGCTACCTAACCACGTGGAGGGCTGTGTTTGCCCCCGACCTAGGACCCTGTGACGTAGTAGCAGAGGACACTCTAACCTCTGCTATAGGGGTTACCAGTTGTCCAGGGCCTAACTACAGACGTGCATAACTTGAACTGTAGTGATATGTAGGCGGGTCTTACAATGCAAATTAGCAAGCTATAGGAGCAAAAAGGTGTGTCCAAACGCCAGGATACTGAGGCTTTAATCAACAATCCTGATCCATGCATACCTATCTACATTTTGAAAAAATTGGGAACAGATTTGTTCAACTTTGTCCTATATCCTGCAGTCTATCCTTCTATTCAACTCAATATACCCCTCTCTCTTTACACTATATTTGATTGTATATCATTCTCTTGCGTTCATGTGATAGCTATGGCTATGTCCTTTAAATATATGTGTGTGGTCTGTTCTAAATGTAAATTACAGTGTTTTCACCCATAATTCATTAAAGTTAAACAATATTACTGGACAGAAAATATACAAATACACAATACGAAGGGTTTCGATATAGGCTAATGGACATTAATTTATGGTTGGAAGGTGTTATCAAGAATGTTAAGACAAGCCCTCATAGAACCAAGGAAGAGTAAAATTACCCTCCTCCGCTGCTGCTTTCCATCTGAATGTTTTGGAGTTTTGCAAGTGTAGCCTTGTAGTGCCTAATACCAGAATGTGCTCTGATCTCAAGAATCAAGACTGACAGTAAGATATTAAGGTGTTCTATCACTATACAGGTATAAACAAGACAACTAGACACTGTTAAATGTTCTGAATGGTCCATGTTAACACCTTGACAGGTTCATGGTCCTCGGGCTGGGTGTTCGGTTCCCCATCCAGTGGCAGTGGAGGTATAGACGACAAGGAGTGTATGGTGTACAAGTGTGAGTCCTTCTTCGGTTGGAGCTGGCAGAACGAACGCTGCGAGCGCAAGTTCCGTTACCTCTGTATGTTTGGTAAGTATTATCATACAAGACAGGAATTTGGGAATCTGAGGCCTGAAGCCATGGATGTATTCTTACTTAGCTTTGGAACCTTGATATCACTGTAAGCAATGCAGTGATAGATCCAGGATTGGATCTAATCTCTCCAAGTTAAGCAGGATATGCATTCTGTTTACCCAAATAGTCCCAAACCTGGAAGAAGCTATTCCATGTTGTCCATTTCCCCTAATTCCATGATGATCATATATCCAGTCACAAGTAAAAGCATAAAAGTTAAAAAAGAGAAAATCCGACCTACCAATGTAGATTTTCAGGCCATGTGGCTCAATACTTCTGTTATAGACGGTCTAAATACATCACCCTCTTTATCCCCTCACAGATTACGACAACAGCACGTGTATAGCCCGCGGGTTGACGCCTACAGCAGAGACGTGCATCTCGTACCCTGATTCTGACCCGGTGTCCTGGTTCAATGCTAACATGGCGTGTGCCGACCTGGGAGGGAGGCTCCTGGAGCTGAGATCAGCCCTCAGCCACTGGGCCATCAGGGATGCCCTCAACAACCAGTGCTCACTGGACACTCTATGGCTGGGAGCTACCAAGGTTAACTGGGAATGGACCAATGGTAAGCCTAACTCAACTTCTTTATTTTCCTCTAAAGGGGCCTTATCATCACTCACACTTAACCATATAGTAGACTTGAACAGTACTAGAAATATTATTGAGACAGGCTCGATAATTATGCTGCTTTGATGTCTTTATTTGGTTGAATTTAATACAATCATGATAAGCAATATTAGAACCTAGCTCAGGTGCACTGTCCTTCCTCTGCTAGTACCCATTAGGATCCATTACATAAAGCGTCACACTTTGAAAGCATTTCACCCAACTCGTACCCTTTGCCTGAATGTCTGAAACACTACCAGAAAGGACATAATCTTCATAATGATTGAATGCTTTACAATGTGTAATCCATTTTCAGGGTCTCCCCTAAAGTACACAAATTGGGCGACGTCGCGACCGACCAATGGGGGTGACAAGTGCGTGGCCATGAGTTTCAAGCTATCACGCGTCTACGAGTGGAGCGACTTGGCTTGTGACAAAACGCTAAACTTTGTGTGTCAGAGACGTAAGTGCAATGTGATGTCATTTTGGTCAATATACACATATGTGACCCAACAAGCAAAAAGACCCATCCGCGGGGGATTTTTAGTACTGGCTTTGCCCACCAGGGGTCACCGGAAGGGCTAGAATGTGCATAATTCAAGTAAAAATACTATAGGCTAATTTTTTGTGTAGAATATAATAGACTTATTATAATTTTTCTATCTTTACTGCAAACATTCCATATTTGGAATGCAAAAAGAACGTTTTCTATGGAAAATTAGCATATAAAACATTTTATGGTTGCCATGGAAACAATTCCATTACACAAAATTAAAGATAATTGTCCGGGTTTCTTAAGTATCACATCAGTTACTCAAAACTGAAAGCAGAATGGAAAAATTCCTTCTAGAACCAAATTTAGACTAAAAAATACCTTTTTTTTTTTGGTTATTTATCAATAAAACTGATTTTTCATAATTATTGCTATTTATTAGGGGATGCGATGCTTTTAGAGCTTATCTACCATTTTCAGTAATTGATATGTACCAATCTTTGAAGATCAATTCCCACAAAACTGCTAGGAAATCCATAGCTCATGATAGCTCATTTTAAAGGGTATGACACCAACTTTAAATACTAATTCCTCCCTGGATGGGTCTTTTCCCTAGCCTGGTCACATATTACGTCATCAGGATACATTGGTAAATTTATTCGATCATTTTCCCGAAAACCGACATTTTTCCGATTTTGAACGTTTTTCTCGCCAAACCAGCCATTTTCCAGAAACCAACATTTTTCCAATTTTGAACATTTTTCTCGCCAATTCGACCATTTTCCTGAAAATCGCCATTTTTCCGATTTTGAACTTTTTCTCGCCAAATCAGCCATTTTCCCGAGAATCGACATTTTTCCGATTTTGAACATTTTGCTTGCCAAATCGACAATTTTCCCGGAAATAAACATGTTAACGACTACAAACTTTTTTCTCACCAAATCAGCCATTTTCCCTAGAATTGACATTTTCCAATTTTGAACGGAAACTACTTTTATGGAAATGAAAAAAATAAACTTTACAAAAATGAAAAAAAAATCCTTTTACAAAAAACGGAAAAAAACTTTTCTTTGAAAAAAACAACAAACTTTTCTGACCCTTCTGGGCTTCTGTAGTTATAGACACCAAAATTGTCTAGTATTTTCTAAAGGATTTTCAATGGGAATCACCATAGTAACATTTTTGTTGCATCATTTAATACTTCTTCATATTACATCTAGAATACCAAAGGTGGATGAACATCCTTTCCCAATTGCAGCGGGAAAATGGCAGCCTCCTCCATATACCATCTCTAATGTCATTGCATTTCTGTTTACATGAACTGGCTCTCAAAAACACCATCCTGCCTTCCAGAAATGAGACATAATGGCATTTGACATATCAACCCTGAACTTAAACAAAAGAAATCTCCTATCCTATAGTACCTGTCATGATGAGTTCCAGATATATCATTCTGCTTTTGAGAATTCCTATATGATGCACAGAACCCTATTATAGAAAAAAGCACTGCTCAACACCTGTTACAAAACCAAAACTGCTCAACAGTTACAGCTCAAAATCACAGCTGTAATATAGTACAGAAACTGACTTCCATTCACATACCTATATACATCACACCTGCCTTCATCATCAAATACATCAGAAACCAATTACTATTTGAGGTCTTGACTAAGAACACTCTCATAATCGACACAATCTGTGGTCTAGTACATTTGACACTTTACTCTTTTTCTGATGCCCTGTGGTAACCTTGTGCATTGGTTGTTTTCCTTATGGAAGAATACTACCCACCTTCTCCAACAGGCAAGTAAGAGTACAGCCGGTCCTCCAGGGTGGTTTGAGTCTTTCTCTGGTAACACCACTAGGACCACTTTATATACTGGAGATACATTATAATACTATGTATGCATTTATTTAACACTACACATCCCTTTCTCTCTGTTTATTATGTCCACATCCCATGGACTGCTTGCGTCAAGAAGGATTGATTTCGTCCCTGCAGATAGATATTTCAGGCTTCAGAAGAAATGAAGTTAAACATATTCTCTTTGAACCTAATGCCTGAAAAATATAAACTGAACTATTCCAGATCCAAGTATGTCTGTAATATCTTTCATTACATACGGCATACCACATATCAGCGGACCTGAACCCATATTCAGTTGCCTCATGCTTAGGTGCAACATACATTATTTTCATATTTTTCATAAATGAAACTATTTAGCACCTCACTCTTTCTCATTTTGATGTACAATAAGTTATACTTCTTTGTGAGGATGCTAGTTCTACATTAACATCTTCAGAGATTATTTGGAGTTGCACCAGTAGTTCTCCAATGCACTGATAGTAGAAAAGTGGATGGCCACTGCATTAAGACTAACATATGGGACTAGAATAAAATAAGTTCCTAGAGGTTTAGATGTAAGGTTGGCGCAAGTATTCTATGTAGATGTTGGGTTCATACTAAGACCAAGAACATACATGAACTTTTCTCTCTCTGTAACTAACATATCCAGACAGGAGAGGCCTGTCCCGCACCTGCCTTCACAACCTAAATCTTGAGGCTGTCTATTATAGTCAAGACAACTGGCCACTGGTCGGTATCAACTAACTGAGCTCTTGCCACATTAGCCAGAGTAATGCAGTAGAATTTTAGTAGAAACTACTGTAAAAAAATGTTAGTGTTTGGAAAATCAGGGACCAACACCTTGGTCATGTTGGCAGAAAGCCAAGCAAAAATCAGTTTTAATAATATCTTGGGGCGTTCTTGCTCCCCTTGTCTACTGCATCGCAGGCTTCTAGTGTGGCTAGGTACTGTTGTATACTTGGTAGAATACGCTGTAGGATCAGTACGAGAATAATTCTTAGAATTCAGTAGATAACATCTAATAGAAGAGTGCAGAACAGAAACAGATAACTTTGATGACTTGATATAAGACTCTGTAGATCAATATTGCATGAGACTTTATTAACCTACTTGTAATATAGTTAGTTTTAAGCATGTCAGATAGATTAACTTTTACTATGTCACACTGACTATATCAATGAAATATAGAAGAAGACCTTTCTATGCGTCATATTGCAACGTGATGTATCATTTACATGACATTATGTTGTCATCTAAATGAATCATATCAATAGAAGCCTTCAGATGTAGCAGCTTTCAGATATAGATATATAATGGTATAGACTGCTTTTGCTCAAGATGGTTGCTTATCACCATAACCCACAAAGAGAAGTTACATCTTTGGGTGCCTTGATCATTTATATAGAGTATGCACAGAAAATAAAGGACATCCATGTTGCCAAGACTACTCACTTTAAACCTGAGTAGTTATGGCAAGGTTAGGTCACTCTATATTTATGTGTGTTCAATACAGCACTGATTTTATCACTATCCTACTCATCCACCATCTTTTCTACAGTTCACGTTCAAGCAGACAACTTCACAAGGAGATTCCCTCTTCACCCTATCATTTTCCAGAGTTCATAATGTCTTTCTCCACAGGGGATCCTGTTGATTATGCACTTCACAACCGGTCTTATAATTACCATAATATGAAGCACCATCATGGCTAATTAGGTAAAACATATCACAGGAAAACTGCACTGCTTTAGAACTCTACTATGAAATAATCAGAAATGAAAACATAAGGAAAACACGTTTGTCTTTTTGAAAAGTTAAACAGATGGTTGATATAAATTGTCATAAGGAATTTGAGCAGTGCCATTCTGGGGAAGTGATTGTAAGATTCTTTGCTATGATGGTATTCATGTAAATTCAAAACTAATCTACCCAGCATGTCTAACAATGCTCCATCTCTGACCCTCCTGTGTATGTCTTCCCATGTTGTGGCGATGACTGTATCAAGTCTGTGTTACCATTTGTCCCTGTCTCTGTCTGTCTGTCTCGCTATCTATTTATCCCTTCTCGAACCGTCTCCTATTTGTTCCTCATATCTGAATTCTACTTGTTTTTTCTTGTTACAATAACAGAATACCAAGCTATTTGAGTAACATTGACTCTCTCCCAATTGTGTACAGGGTAGTCATAATAAGTTGATACAATGTCATTGAATGAAGCACAAACAACATGTACACATCAACTATATCATATCGATACAAATAGCATGAATGGTCACTGGAAATTTAAAAAAAAACAACCACAGTACTGAACAAGAAAAGAACCACCGTATTACATACACATACATAAGGTATACGACTAGTCCCCAGAAATCAAGCACAAGTGTCTGTGGTCCACTATCTTAGACATGATTATACTATCATTCATTGTAAGGAATCGAGCTGCTGTAAATCAAAAGTATGATCACAGTCCCTCTATCACATTTGATTCATTTAGCAATTGCACCTACTCTTACCAGCTGAGACATATGTGAGGGAGACAACAGTACATACAAATACCACTTCTGTAACACATTTGGATTGTTATCAGTAATACTCAGAACACAATGTAGTTTTATCTAAGTGTGAGGTTCATATGTATTTTCAGCAACGGGACCGAGAACAACTACAACTACCACAACTACAACTACTACTCCGAGACCCACAACAACTACCACAGGTATGAGGGTCAAAGCTAATGGTATGAGAGAATCAGTTGTGTTGAAATTGTTTATTTAGATATCTGAAAATACATGTTTCAATCTTTATCCAGAAGTATAGATCAAATGGGAATCTCCTGAGAGACTCTGCAATACATTCTTCCTAGTTTCGTAGTAAAGGGGCATTCATCTTTGCTGCCATTATTCAGTTGCATAAAGGCTTTCTATGGGATTTTTAGTAATCTTTGAGGATAGCGCAGCCTCTAATAAAGCAGTCTGGGTATTTGGGGATTTTCTGATTTAGAATCTGTGATTTTTTGTTTTAATGGTGATATTCTTCCTTCTACTGTTTGCTTCATTCCTGTGAGCTCCACCCTATACAATGTACCATGTGTCTAAATGTACCAGTATTGTCCCAAGGTGCTACTGCTTCCACCCAAGTATACCAGATACCCAATAACATGAAACCTTACTTTACAACATAAAGATACACCATAGAACAAACCTATACCATTGCTTTTGCCCTGAATCTGGTAAAACTCTTTCCCTGTTTTACCATTCCTTGCTAATCACCTGTGCCAAGCATTGCTTCTTGTTTGCCAATCTGTCTGTCAGACTGTCCCCTGTGATTTGTCGTCCATTGCACATGACATACATGATTAAAATTATAAACATAACGTGTAATAAAGAATAGCCATTCAGCTGCACATGGTCATTGCCATCTCCTTACTCTCGGAAAATTAAAAAGTTACAGTTTTGTGAGTTGGAAAATTATCAAATTTTCTAAATCACGAATGCTGCCTCAACCCCCCCCCCCTCCCAAGTAAAAGATTCCATCTGTTATACCAAGTCATATAAACTTATACAATTCCCATCAAAATATATTTAATCATCTTTATATCTGATGTGTTGTGGTGTGAACAGATTGATAGCATAGACCATGCCCAGCTGTTGATTCTTATGATACATTACCTTCTAAAAAGAAACCATGATTAAATCTAAAAGTATTTTGCAACGCTTAAATCCAAATGAAAAGTCGATCCTGAAAACCCCTTAAAAAATCCCCTACCCATGTGCCATGTTTGGTAACTTCGCTTCCTCGAATAAACTATTCGGATGAACGAACCGCATTGGATAAACCCAACCCTTGTCAATGTTGAATAGTAACTACTACAACGACGACTCAACCAACAACAAGAAGGACAACACCCACAACAACATCTACAACAACTACTACTACAAGACCGCCGATCACGAGAATCCCGAGGACAACAACGACACAAAGAACTGTGACACCGCCGACATCTTTATCGACACGGCTAGGTTACAGTACTGAAGCCACTTCAACTGTGGCTTCTAGATCTAGAAGCTCAACCCTAGTCACAGAGCCTTCTAGCACAGTCACATATTCTTCTCCCTCTACTGCAATCTCCAGTGCGTGATACTAAGTATTTTTTGTTGAGTGCGCTCTGAAGTAGATTTAACTAAACCTCTCTCCTCATTTTCAGGCTCAATTACCCTCAGCCTTCCCACGTATTATACTAGCCATTATAGTAAGAATATTTCAGCTTTAGTTCGTTTTAGTTGCATACCATTATCAAAACTTTATTCGGATTTTAAATTAAGAGAACATGGTACTGAAACTGGGATTGAAATTATTAGATACATTTTTACTTTTGGCATTTAAAATTGGAAATTTGGCACACACAATATAAATGATGCAATATCAGACTGTTAGCTAAACTAAAAATAGTGTCATATATTTTGATGCTTTCCAAAGCGGTTGCTGCTAGTTTAGAAGCCATTGACATCAATAAGACTGCTGGTTAGCAAACTTATGGGAAGGCTGGTTCTAGTTGGGACTGGGCTCCTGAGCACTGCAATTCACTTTTCACCTCTCACTGCAACTCATTCCTACATGTGCCTACAGTTCACCTTCCATCTGCCTCAAATACACCCAGAACTAGAAAACACAACCCGCAAAGATAGAAACTAGACAAGAGCTAACACATATTATAATAACAAGTTTGCGCCGAGCTCCCTCACAAATAAATATAAATATAAAAGGGACGTCATTATGCTGTACTAATTAATTGATCACCCCAATCCGCGGGTTCAAACCTAAATAATAAGAATAATCTCAACTGTTGGATTCTATTGCTTGGATCAAGAATAAATAACATTCAAATGAACCTCAGCGCCTTCCCTTTCCCTTAGGGCTGGGTTTTTGTTAGGGTCTAAACTTGTTTGCTTGACATCCCTAGGCAACCTTTTAAAAGGTTTCAGAATTCCAACAAACCTTAATGATTTGACTCCCCATCGCATTTGTGAATTTGACCAAAGAATTAACACCCCTGAGATATGTTGTGTAACTAAATCGAATTCATATAAATGTCATAATAGTCGATAAGATAATACTCAGATAAATCATCAATAATTGCTACTTCAGAAATCAAGATAGATAATGATACTTATGTATTATAAAGTTAATCATATATAACATAGGAAAATATATATCATGATGTAAATAATTCTTATAAAAATATCTAAATGAGTTTTAGTAATCTCTTCAACTAGTAGACTAACTCTTTTTACTCATAGATAAATAGCAATATTTAGTTGGTAATTTTTTCACCTCTGTGTCCACACTGTCTTCTGTCTGTTGTTGTCAATGTGTTTGAGTGTGTTTGTGTGTGAAGAGAGTTAGGTAGCTAACACTTACAGAGACCTCCTAGACTTGTGTTGTGGATGTAACTAGAGTTACTGTCCTCCAGGTACCAGTACTACAACTGATGGTGGGAAACCAGTTCCTCCAACTCCAAAGCCAGGGACAAAAAAGCCAATAAGTAAGTACAGAAGAAGTGGTTAAATGATTGCTTCATGCTATTTCGAAAGCTAAGGTTATATTCATGGCGAGAAAGTTATATTGGACTGTCATTTTAGTATTATTGTATCTATTCCCCAACATTGTATACAAACATAATACACTCTGATACAATACCCATAGAATTCTCCTCCACATGTTGAAATATATCATATTGCAGATGGCACTGCGACACTTCCACCTGACGAGAACCGAGGTATGTAAACGTTCTGAGATTGCATGTGTTGCTGTGTTAACGCTATTATTGCATATTTAATTTTATGATCTCACATCGTTTCAGAAACACACTTTTAGTGTCAAACACTTTCTTTTGAATGATAATGATGTAAATGTGCCTTTTACCCGGCAATATACGTGGGAGTTATGTTATCATTGCATGATATTTTTTGTAGCCTTAGCTGTAATTAAAAAAGACCTAAACGATTAATTATTATTGCCTTTTCAGGAAAATATTGCTCGGACCAATTAGCATTCCCGAGTACAGAAAACTAAGACTTTATCTCTTTTTACATTATACATACCAGATTATTTCTCCTCCTACAGTTTCTAAGTGTGGCAATATTGATGAGCATTAGGAAGTTCGGGTTACTTAAAAACTCTAAACTAGTGTCTACCTTTATTACATTCCCTTTCTTATTTGTTATCTTACAATAAGGTAGCATCATATACACGTCTATTAGTTAATGGTTGATCCCTTCTCTATCCTTTTGTTCAAGTGTGTGAAGGCATTTATTATTACTCAGCTCTCACTTTCCCCAAATGTCTCTTGGTACCCCAGAATTCTTTCTAAGTGTTCCGTTTTCAATAATGTCATTTTCGGAAGTTGGCCTATCATAAGTGGGGACAAAAAGTGATCTTGCTTGAGACACAATATGCGAGCAGAAGTGAAAGAAAGTAGCTCTAATCCCAACAGAGCCTGCTGTAAAAGGTTTGAATCTCTATCCAGCTAAAACGTAGAACACAAATACATAATTAGTAAACCACAATTGTTTTTATTCGAATAATGATAACTTTAGTTTTCCCCCCATCTTATTAGCACTAGGCGGTATACGAACTTTTATATCTTCTTTCCAGTTAGTATTCTCCACCGATTTAAAAATGTATTATCTATGGGTTGATCCATTTTGCAGTTGACTGGATCCCTATTTATATTGGGATAGCAGTGGCAGTAGTAGCAGTTCTATTGATACTTGGCTGCATCTTTTATGCCTGGTAAGTATAAATACAGTTCATGAGCCCCATGACCTTTCTAGAGTACTTTCCTCACAAGACATTTATGCATAGTGTGAAAGAATGTATGCCATTTTCCTTGATATCCAGCATATCTAAGCGAGTAAGTGAGTACCAGGACAGAAGACAAGGACCCTTCAAAGATGGGCTAGGGAAGCCCTATGGCATATATATATTCATTTGGAATCTTTATTAGACAGAAACATACTATCTGCATAAACACATGGCCTGAATCATCTCAATGATATCCTCAACATCTTTCAAAACCACTTCCAAGCACCAATTATATTTGCCATTATTCGCATATATGGCATAAATACAAGTATATATCCATTTGGAATCTTTATTAAACATGTAACATTGTCAGTTCAATACATTTTGTTCCAATTGACAAAGTCTCTCTCTGCACCCCAGCTGGAAGCGGTGCGGCAGTGGCAGTGAGAAGAAGGCCACTATGCGGGTGGAGAACGGCTACTCGAACCGCGCCGGGTTCGTACACGACGGCGACTTCGCCTACAAGACACCCGCAGGCACCAAGAACGGCGGCTTCAACGGCAACGAGCAGACGTCACGTCCACCCTACGTCGCCGCCGTCACCCCGAACAACGCCAGCCGGGCACCACCCATCAGCGTCGTACCCCCGACGCCGACCGCCGAGAAGGACGTCAGCAGCGAATTCCCTGACAACATGACGTCAACGGTGACGTCGGCGTCCACGAACGGTGACGAGGGCACTTCCGGTCGCTCCTCGGTGAGCAGTTCCTCGTCGGTGTATATCGGGGAGCTGGACGACCAGGGTGTGGAGGTCAAGTACGTCCACCCCCGTGACCAGGCTGACCCACCGGAAGTCGTCAGCACCACACCCACACCACGACCGGAAGCAGGGAACCAGGCCACTCTGCCCATAGAGCGGAAACTGACCGGAAAGGGCCCAGCCCCAGCCCCACCCAAGTCTGCACCCCCTAAGGATGACGACAAGAAGTCACTGCACACTAGCCAGATTGACATCAGTACCCGGCTATAGTCGGCAACGTCATGACAACTACGTCATATGACGTACATGATATATCAGGCTGACCTCCGCTTTTGGGTTTGCCCAGTGGAGAAACCAATTTTCATAACCGGCTTCTTTGAGGGAGAGCGTTATGTCACTATCTATGTCACAAAGAAGTGTTGGCTAATTGGACCTCATGATGAGAAACGTCATGACATGAGCAACGTGACGTAACACGTAACTTAGTACAGCAGAGTACATGACATTGTTCAAGACAGAGTCTGAGGATGGGGGAAGTTGTTTTGAATGTTGGCCCCAAAGGAGGCCCAAGAGTTACTGAAGACTAGAAATCAGACAAAGTGATCGTTCAGAAGAATGTCTACGAATGAAAGACAATTTCTGAACTAAAATCTGTCTTTTACAATGCACTCTCTATGCAGAGATGGTACAGAGATACATGTGTATAAATGCCTATTGTTGGATGTAGCTGTGATGAAGAATGTAAGTACTAAGCCACAGACATGAAAAAGAATGCAGATGTGTAGGAATCAGCTACCAATCAAATGTGTCATAGACACTTAACTAGTAAGGTATATAAAGAACAAAGTACATATACATGTATACTTATTACAGATATTTTACAAATAAATATATTGCATTCCCAATTTATTTAAGAAATGTGATTTAAATGACAGTCTCAACTATATGTTCTGATGCAATGGTTGGAAGGTAATTTTGTTGCAGTGGACTGATGCTGTGTATTATCAGTATAAAAGATAATAATAATAAATCTGATAATAATAAAGTAATGCATATAGGCTCTCAGGGTGCGACTGATGCAAAATGTGTAAAGAACCTGGCTACTGACCCATACCTAGTAGGTCTTACAGCATGATTGTTTGTATTTAAGTACATTAGCATTATGCACAGAGGAGCACTTAAAGCATGATTGATTCGAGTAAATGGCACTTAAATCTCCTTAAATCCTGTTATGACCTTTCCAGGACATTTACATGGCATTACTGAACTTAAAGTCACTTTAAGTGTTCCTTAAAGGCATCTTAGATAACTTAAATGCAAACATTCATGCAGTGTCGACCATTGCAATCTTTAATGGGTGAGGGAAAATGGACTGATAAAGGGGATACCACGATGAGTATTGTGTCCATTGGTAGATCCCATATGTCCACGGACACCCTTAAACCCAGCTTATCCAGCCTGTACCTTACAGCCAGTATGCATGACATGTTGACAATTTCACTGCCCAGGGAATTCAGAATATATTGATATTTTATATGACAACTGTCTAGAATATATGAGCAGTATACTAAACTAGGAATGGTTTTGGTTTTTGGTGTTAACACAGGGGCGACCATGGTAATTAAGAAATTATCATACAAAGTGAATAATTCCTGTGTAATCTGTTAAGATCAGCTGCCAGTGCAGAAATACCAACTTATTTGCTGGGACATAACACTGTTCTGATAGCACTGAGATAATGCAATATGGGAAGGTAAAGTATCCTAAATAAATACATAAATATGAACATGTATACATATATACATAGAATAATTCTCTATTATATAAGCCATACCATCTAAATTGAAATGTTTAAAACCATCCTGTTGTAGGGGTATATTCAGCATGTGTGATAACTTTATTCCTGATAATGCGGTTGTGTCACATTATGGTTGTGCTAACCATTAAAAGGAATCACACTTCTAAGTATTAAATTGATACATTATCGTGGCGTCAATGCCATTCGCAAATATTTTCAATATTTACTATGTATATGTATCACTAACAGTCTACATGTTGATGTGCAGACGTATTATATCTCAGTAATTGTTTGAATGCGTCAAGAAAGTTGTACAAAATATAAATTGTGACATAGTATACATACTTATGATGGAGTTCTAACATTGATGAACGTGCATATAAACTATGATTATATGATGTACCTTTAATTCAAAATAATGTGCTTTAATGTTGTAAATCGTGTTCAATGTCCAAGAGTGCGTCAGTGAATGTGCAACTCTGCTGCTAGTCTACTCTAGCATGGTGTATGTTGGCAATATTGATAGTAGAGACTGTTTATATTTCTATTAGATTACTTGTAAATACTCGAAATATCTTTATGTTTTATATCAGATGTTGTGGCTATTTATGCCTCCTGTAACTATATTCATATATAATATAATTATTAACCTTGGCATTGCATTGTACATGATACTGACTTAGTCGACTCAGAGGCCTAATGGTGAATCGGCCCACGCTTAAATTTATTCGAGATCTAACAGGTATCATACTTTGATAAGCTCAACTTACCTCATTGGCCATCATGAGTTGGTTCATTCATACGAACAGACACATCCTTGTAGAAATATATGAAAATATTATCCTCCTACTAACTGTTCAAATAATCTGACTCAAATCATAAGACAAATATCTATGATACGAGGTAAAATATTAACTGAAACCTAAGCAGCATTGAAATCCTATATGATAAAGGACTTATGGCTTTGGATGTTTTTACTTACACTTTTGTACTCTGACTCATAGATACCCTTTTATATCAAATGTACGTTCCCATATTCATAAATTGAATACAGATTCCTCCTTCTAAAACAAACATGGTTTTAATTAGAATTGAACAAACTTTCTATGTTGGTATTAGAAGAATAATTGATTGAATGATGGCCATATTTAGTTGGCATACAAGTGGATGTTGTATACTGTATGAAGGAGATAAATAAATGGCAGTTTTGAATTGTGGCTTAGTTCTTTTCGCCTTTCTGGGCTTCCAATTGATTTGTCTAAGCATGAAGCATTGCCGTTTTATTAATTAATATTAGTGTAAACCAAATGAGGAAAGGGCAATCCAATGTTATTAAGTTGTATCAAGGTATCTCCGTAGTTATAGTCTATTAATGAATATTCAAATTTTCAAGATATTATCAGAATAGCTCTAACGCTACTAGATATCAAAGAGGAGGAGTAACAAAATGTAGAAGATCAATCCGAATGTTGTATTTATTTGTATTATATTGATATAAGACTTCTCATAATTTGAACACAAAGCATATCAATAAACATGGATTTAAACAGAGATAACTAATGACCCCGCCCTCAATCACAAACGCATGTACACAAATACATTTGATGATAAAGAACACATGAAATCATACTTCAAACTACATCCAAAACATACCTCAATATCGATAGTATTTTATCTGAAACTAAACTTGGCTTGTATACTTTATATATATGTTATAGTTGTGCTATGTATACATTGCACGAATATTGCACATGCTGCAATGAATAGTTCTACAGTCATAGCTATTGATCTTTCATTTCATTCATACAGTTGGCCTACTCTCCTTTTCACAGTGATCTCATAACCACATATCTGAAATAGAACCAGTATATATACACACAAAACCTGTTTCACATAGAGTTGAGTCTTTTAAACCATCCACCTCACTCCCAGTGGGCAAACTTCAGTTGATTCAATGTTGATTCAATGTGTGTAGCGACATGATATCAACAGTTGATACAGGGTTATCATTTGGTTAATATTGATGGGGTCATCAATGTTGATCATTCATCAGTGATTCAACATTGATATGGCCATTGTGAATCAACAATGAATAAACACAATAAAATGATTTTCATTGATTTAATATTGACTGCTGATGCATAATTTGAGATTCAGTATATTAGATGCAGCATTCTTATGTAGACACATTCTTCCAAATTATATATTTTCATTACAACACCCCCCCCCATTTCCCCTAGATTAAATGCAAATTCTAGCACCGTCCAGGGTAGGGGTACATGAATGACCTCTGATGATCACACTAAGAGGCGTTCACATCCATTTCAAACTGACCTGGTCAGGACTGGTCAAAATTTTTTACCCCCCCCCCCTTACGGCCGCAAAATCGGCTCGCACGCGGGCCCTTTGAAGCATAGTAACGCGCGGGCTTTTTGGCTCAAAACAGGTTAAATTATTTTGCCCCCCCAAGAGGGGTCCAAATTTGTCATTTCATTCCAAATGTCAACCAAATACACACACCATAGTTGTCAATGAAAATGAATAACATTTTGATCAATTGTATACATTGATGAGAAGAGCTTACAATTAGGGAAAATAGATGTAGCATGTAGATAGAAATGCTAAGGAGTAGGTTGTGGAGGCGCCTAGTGGGAAAGGTGGGAAACGCATGGCTGATTCAAGGTTGATATCCAAACATTGCATCAATGTTGAAACGGGTGTTGGTTGACAATGTTGAAATAGTAACATTGCATCAATGGTGAAAACAAGTTGATCTACCCTCTAACCCTATATCAACCAGTTGTCAACGTTGAATCAAGGTTTTGTGCCCACTGGGCTCTTCCTTAATAAAATTGATATGGTACAGGACCATATGTTAACTTACATAATATACGCATTTTCCTTTCTCCTTATATTCCATAGCTCCAAGTACAATTTTTGGATGGATCTCTTTTGAAAGGTTTTATAAAATGATATTCAGCGATAAAAGTGTGTTACACCTTATCAAATATTTCTCGGTAATATCAAGAGTATTTATAATGTATAGCCTTTTTTTTGCTCTAAGATATAGCTATTTCAACGGTGCCCTTTTCCTTATACACTGATCAATGCGTCATAAATTCATCAAATGTGTGGCAAAAAAGTAGAAAAGACCATACATCCATCAGTTGGCTATTGTTCTTTGGACAATTATGTATTTCTCCACAATTTTGCAGACGTCCATAAATTTATGGATGTCCGCAAATTTGTGGAATGCACATTCCATAAATTTGGAGAGCTCCACGAATATATACAGACGTCCATATTTGTATGCCAAAATAATAAATTTAATCTACATTTTTATTTCCTCCACAAATTTATGGAATGTCTGTTGTGGACCTCTGCAAATTTGCGGACCTCCGCAAATTTGTCGAGAAACAGCACCCTGGTATTCATTACCTATTACAGAGAGATTAAGGCAAAAACAATATCACGGAGGAGCGACCATATATGTGACCCATCTAGGCAAAAGACCCCTTCAGGTGGGATTTTTAGGTCTAGTTTTGGCCACCAGGGGGCACCATAGATGCAAAAGAGTGTAAAATACATGATAAAATGTTCTAGGACCATTTTTTATGTAGAATGCAATAATCTTCATGAAACTATTCCATCTTGATGCTAACATTCTATATTTGGAATGCAAAAGGAACATTTTTTTTATGAAGAATTAGCACATATGACACTTTCTGGTTGCCATGGAAACCATCCCAGAAGGCCAAATTAGAGGTAATAATCCTAATTTATTAAAATGTCCCATCGGTTACCCAAAACTGAAAACAGAACGCAAAATTCCATCTAGAAGAAAATTTAGACCAATAAATCCAATTTTATTCCATTATTTCTAAATAAAACAGATTTTTCATAATTATCATTATTTACTATGGGATAAAATGCATTTAGAGCTTATTTACCATTTTCAGTTAGTGGTATGTACCAATGTTTGAAAAGCGATTCCCACAAACCTACCAGGAATTTATTAGCTCAAAATGTCTCATTTTAAAGATTATGACACCAACTTTAATTGATAATTTCCCCCCTGGAGGGGTCTTTTCCCTCGTCTGGTCACATATATATATCGGTTTAAATGTGTTTATACTATGCACAGTCAGTAGGGCACATATCCATTCTGTAGCACTTCTCAAATCATCCCTGATGCTGCATGGCTTGGTCTGATGACAGGTGTATGACAGGATCCCTGCAATAACGAGAGTTATCACCTTTTATAATGTTGCAGTAATAGTGATAGTAACCAATAGCTTTATGATGTTACAACAATATGTAGAAACAGATAGCTGATGCATCATAATTAATCACTGTCACTAAGATTTTACATTCTGGATGAGGAAATTCCAAATTTTCCCATTTTCCTTTTTATTATTGGATGTTCAAACTTGTATATTGTCATCATATGAATACCATTCTTTCATATGAATTACTGTCACTAAAGTATGAATTACGTCAATCCTAACTTCATGAATAATCTTATTGACAGTATTACAAACTACTTACTTGTTCATATCTTCAGACACAGTTACGTCTAGTTCAAGGGCCAGGGCCCAATTCGGGGTTCAATTCAACGCTATTTAAAAAGAATGAAACATATGACTTAACGTTAAACGTATATTAAGCTGTCCTAGAGACATTACAATGGAAACAATGAAGAGTGCAAATTCGATTAAGAGGTTACGACACCTCTCCAAGAATTTTTATTGAAAGATTCAAGATCAGTAATAAGCACACATTCTGGAAGAATGGCATAACAGGTTGTAATGTACTATGCATTTGAAAGCTAGCAGACCCATTTTCAAGTATGATACTAGCAACAAGGGGCAAACTATATATATATATATATATATATATATATATATATATATATATATATATATATATATATATATATATATATATATATATATATATATATATATATATATATGGGGAATGGTGAACACTAATTCAGCGTTCTGTTTCATCTACTCCATAAAGAATACCAATGAAGCCCAACATAATTATGACCTGTCGATCATAGCAGTTTCGGGCCTATTCACCAGAGGGCACACAGAGCAGCGGCATATTGCTCCTACCATTGACCCTAACACAGCAACTAGCAAGTCTTCGGGCCCACATTGTCATCTGCCTTTACCCTACCGCAATCCGCCCCCTTGTGAAATGGTTGAGAACTTATGTATGAGAACTACACATCAGTTATTGATGTACGATTTTATTCAGACATTACCGGCGGGTAAATTCCATCTCCCGCCGGCATCCAGCACATGCAGTTCTGATAGGAAGAACAAACTCTGCGGATAGTGCATGCCTCGCCTATTCTGAAGGTCCATTGCAGTCTTATCATGGTCATTAAAACCATGGAATTGTATAAGATAGTACATTGTATAGGTCCATGTTGAAACTTAGCTGGTATGCATCTTTCAATATCGTATAATATATGACGCTGTAGTATGAAGGATAATCAACATAAAAACGTGGTAATATATACAGCCACGCAGAAAGAATGCTGTGCACAAAGGATCACCAATATGTACATGCTATGAGAAAAATGAATAAGAAATACTTACATTGTCTTTCTTTTTTTCTGAAGACTGAAAATCACTATAAACGTGATACACAGGACAACTGCAAACGCGGTGACACCAAGCGCAATTTTGCTTCCTGTAAAAAAACACATAATAAACAACATAAGAAAATGTCATGAAACACATAATATATCATACCATTCGTATTTTGCAGGAAATGAATACGGATGGACAGTACATTCTAATATATCGAAACGCAAGGTGAAAAAAATATTCCGCAGTTAAACCATATTCTCTGAAAGTATCTGTATTCACGGGTATACATTTTTGAGATAAAGAGAAAATGCATTTTCGAGGTAAAGAGAAAATAGGGGATTTTGCGGGTATTTATTCCCTACTGTAGCATACAGGTTTTAAAAAAAAACACTTGGGGCAAGTTTCCGACAACACACACTTGTACCCATTGCCTACTTTATGACACAGCACCTACCAAAGGAGATATCCCAGAAGTCGCTATGTGCGGCAATGTGGTCCTCCGTGAATGATGATGTTGTGGCGTGTGGTCCATCTGCGGTAACATCGTTGATTGGCGTTGCCGTGTTAAGGGTGGTAGAATTGGGCATAGGTGACATCATACTGGCATCCATCTTGGTGTCAGCTCCAGAGGATCCTACACTCTCCATGAAGTCGGACCACCATGTAGGGGCATTGCCTTTAGATTCTGGTTTAGATGTTGGTAAGGTTGAGGCAGAGATGGTCGTAGGCAAGGTTTGGGCAGAGATGGCTGTAGGGTCTGCAGTCTTTGCGAATTCAGGGATCGATGCAGGAACATTGACTTTGGGTTCTGATTTAGATGTTGGTATAGACATGGCTGTAGGTATGGTTGGGGCGTTGGGTCCTACAGTCTCTCCATGGTCGGGTATCCACTTTGGTTCATTGACTTTGGAATCTGATTTAGATGCTGATGTAGAGAAGATGGTAGGTATGGTAGAGGTAGCGGGGGAGGGAGCTGGAAATAGATAGCAGCCCAATGCAATGTTGAAGGTGTCACACTCACTGCAGTTCAAAAGGGAGACTGTGCTATTACTGGTCTGATCTACATCTCATTGTCATAGTACTACTTCGTTCTATCCCGTTTCCCGCCCACATGCTGTTTAGTTAATTAACCCTTTAAAGACAACATAGTGACTAAATTCGCAAGAATACATCAGCACATAATGACACAGGTGTGAGGTCCGGTGACATCATCCTGACCTTAAAGGGTTAATGATACTGCTGTATTCTCTTCCTTATTAAAATGCATTTCTGGAGAGGTCTTCTCATGACTATTATGACAAAATGTGAGCTTACATTTCTTCGGACTTTGATTTGAAGGTCCAGGAAGAATAACATTCCCATCCACATTAACTGCAGGTCTGGTGGTGCTTTCATTAATGCGTGAAAAGCTGGTTGAGGACTTACTTCCTAGTTGCCCACCAGATGCAGTTGTAGAGGACATTTCTGTTAAGTATATATATTTCTTTAAAAGAGTGTGGATGTTATTAATCAAATATACATCATTAAATTATTAACTATTAAGGGAATGGTAATAATATATCATTAAGAGGGAAGAGAGTAAACTGGTTGACCCCTCCTAGTGCGAGTAATGCTTTTCAACCTTTACTTTTTAGCCCCCCCCTTTTTTTTTAGCAAAGAAGGCAGCACGTTGTAGGTAAAAGGGGGAGAGACAAAGAAATCGACATGCCTTCGGGATATGGAGGGCTAACATTCACATTAGAGTGGGCTGCATAGATTCTTTTTATGCATCCCTTAATACACCTCTCCCTGTTGTCAGATAATGACCACTCCATAACAAACAATATCAATTATTGAGGAAACAAGAACTTAGACAATGACATTGTTTCAAATTATTTTATCCATGTCGAGAGGAACACAAGTATATAATAATACTGTGATTATATCTGTATTTGTGTTACCAATTTATTCATACCAATTAGCAAGTATTTACCTTATTTTAACCAATATAATTATCAATTTATCAAAAAATATTTTAAATGAAAATCGTTCACCTGTTTCACAGATATAGGGGTGTGATTCCTGACATGGCCGCGAGTCCCACATGTAGGGTCCGGGGGAGGAGTGTCTGCTTATTGCTGTGCATTCACCCATCGAGATATCAGGTCTCAGCGCAGCAAAGTTGGTGTAAGTAACAGGGTTACCTGCGGAAGGAGACCAAGTAACATGTGTTTTTTTTACGATTAGACCAAAAATGAGTTGTGTTCAGGTATCCCAACCGACTCTATTTCTTTCTTCCAATCTCAATTATTTTTGACTGAAATTTGTCTAAACCGAAATTATGAGAATGGAATTTCCTCTCATAAACTTTTTTAAAAATCAGGTTAAAAAAAGAAATTGACCGACCATCCCAATTTTTGTACTATTGTGGAGTCTCATTATAATCGACATTAATTTTGATTCCATGGCCAGAGACCCCAATACCTTACAATACTCCTATACCTGTACCAAAAATTATGAAAATTAGGATCGCATTATTACACTGAGCCCCTGAAGCGCCATCTAGAGTAAAACATATTAGGCCTTCATTCCAACTCCATTCCTTTTCAATTCCGTTTTGAAATGCTGGGTATTTCCGTTAGTTTTCGTTTTATTTAAGTTTCTTCCATACATTCTACATATATACTATCCACATTACCTTTCAATTCTGTGTCTATCCGTTTTGAAATTCTGTGGCCATTCCGTTTTTGGAATCCCGTGACATTCTGTTAGTTTTCCATTTATTTGAGTATTTTTCTCACGCATTGACTCCCCTGCCCATCTCAGAAACAGTCCAGAAAAACAACGGAATTGACCCAGCATATAATACTGCACTGGGGATTGTAGAGTAAGTAGGCCTAGCATGATAACCAGAAAAAAAGAACGGGATAGGAACGAAATGCAATGGAAGAGAGAAATAAAATATGTAAGAGGTGTTACAGGATAGAAAAGGAAAATAATGGAATATAACAGAAATGAATGAGGATTGGGGCCTGAGACCCCGAGGGGCACATATCCACGAACGGGGCTGAGCTGTTGGGGGCTTATTAGTCCCAGGGCTTCTGATATGCCTCCCACATTGATTTCAATCACCCAGTGAAAATATATTACTCTTGTAAACTCAGTAACATTTGGCAAAACATCTTACCATCTTCCCAGGTCAATCCGGTTGAGACCCCGGCTGTCCACAAGTCAAAAACAGCGTACTGATTTGTACCGTTATACCGGGGGACAATGTAGCTGAGCTTTCTGCGGAATGTCTCATCCTGTAAAGAAAGTCGTCCACAGAAGCATTTTAAGACATTCAAACTATAATGAACTTAATGGCTTACCAACAAAAATACAGATTACCAAAGTAGTTTTGATTGTTGACTATCCTATGCTGAATGTACATCTTTTTCTTTACATTAGAGGATATCAAAACTACTCTGTGAATGTCCCTAACGGGTGTTTCACCTCAGGTGACAGACATTTATAATGATCTGATCCATATAATTAATGCAAACAGGCATCTGACTGTTCTATATCTTCTGCATAGACATAGTCAGGACAAGGGTGATAACTTACTGCAAGTGGGAGGAGGAGTTTTCCATTTTCTGATTTACACAGCGCTTGGGCTTCATACCAGTTGTATGCTTCACTGCTGATGCTAAAGCATAGGTTGTATGCAGAGAACCAGAGGTTGCCATCTCCCTTGCACTTCATACTGGACACTGTATCTAGAAATGTGGTTGACAAGTCATTATGCAGCTCAGTCCTCCTGTGAAGCATGGCTATGTACATTTTCTTCCAGCGTACACTACATAGTTTCCTGTCTCTTATCTATGAACTCATATCTCGTATCAAACTTTCCAAGAGGTGTGGAATAATTAAGATGAAAAATGCAACTATAAGTGAAAAAAATAATCCTATCTTATTTTCCTAACTTTTCTCACCCTTGTGGTTATCATATATACCGAATTAGAAAATAGTGATTTATGACTTACTGTATTGACAAGCATAACGCATTGATGCAGAGCATGGAGTAGCTATCCATTGAAACTGATGTCCATAACCAAAACCCATACACAACTCATTGCCAACAGTTGTATCCGGCTGTCCAGGTGCCCAGCCGAGTTGATCAGCTGTAATGTCAAGGTATTATAGTGGTAGTATCTACTAAAGAGGAACATTTTTCGACAAGAGCTAGGGGTGAACGGTCTAATCAACTTGCTTGATACAACCACTGGGAACACCATTACCCTAGATATTAAAATTAGAGTAGAATACCCTTCTGCAGGCTTTCCCAACCCTCGTCTAAAGGCGTCTATCCCTCCTCCCAGTGGAATTTCCTTTAATGTAAAATTGATGCAAATTATGCTGGTATGAAATTGATCTTTTTAGTTACAGTAACATTTACTTACTTCTTTCATCAGATTAGATCGATTAAATAACAACTTACGCATGGTGCTGTAAAATGCATCGGCTCCTCCACATACAGCGGTGATGTCCCCAGGACAGAGGCTATTGCAGACGGCAGCTTCAGGAGTTATATCGCTAAACCCACAGTAACAGGCTGCCTGCTCGCCATTCTAAACACAAATTGACCATCGCATGTCAGATAATATTGAGTTTTTCTTTTATTTAGTATGTTTACATGATTGTTTTTTTTAACGTATTTATAAGTATGTATGGGTAAATTCAGAGGTACTCACTTCTGATTTAGGGAGTGATCATTTTTTAACAACGGGGGGGGGGGGGGTGTTTTTTTTACACCCCCCCGGTCAACGGGTCAACATTTTTTACCCCCCCCTACGGGTCGGAAATCGGCGCGCGCGCGGGCCCTTTAAAGCATAGTAACGCGCGGGCTTTTTGGCCCAAAACAGGTTAAATTTTTTTGACCCCCCCCCAAGAGGGGTCCAAATTTTTTACACCCCCCCCGGTCAAGGGATCCAAATTTTTTTGCCCCCCCCCAAACCAACCCCCCCCCTGTTGATAAAAAATGATCACTCCCTTAACCAATTAAAATCACTATTCATCGTCTCAAATGAACGACTGTGTGTTGAACTGAAACAGCTACTCTAGTCTAGCCCTTATCATATGGAACGATAAAATGAATTATAGTTTGGTTAACAACGTGTACGTGCATAATTGAGTGGTGTAGCTTTAAGAATACATATTAAGGGCTCTCAACAGGTTGGTCAAAATTAACACACATGCATGGATAATTTGACACAGATATGTTGAGACTATACATATTGTACACCGAATTGATCATATTCAATGTTTCTATCAGATTAGTTCCATTTTGGAAGTCTTTAGAAGCTATGGAATGCAAATGGAACAAAAACGTTCTTTTTTCTTTGAACAGCATTATGGGATGGAAAAAGAACACTTTTATAGGATTTGATGATTGGGGATACATTTTGGTGTCATTCCCTGGGGACTTTTTTTTTCTTTTAGCTATATCTCAATTATCAAGCTCTACAGAGCTGTTCAAAGTTGCATAGTCACTCGAAAATTGGTGAAAACAGGCGAAAATAGGGGAAAATAGGAGATTTTGGCCATTTTTCATGTAAAATCACCAATTTTCAAGTGACTATGCAACTTTGAACAGCTCTGTAGAGCTTAATAATTGAGATATAGCTAAAAGAAAAAAAAAGTCCCCAGGGAATGACACCTAGATTAATCTCCAATCATCAGAGCTGAAGAAAATGTTCTTTTTCTATCCCATGATGCTGTTCAAAGAAAAAAGAACATTTTTGTTCCATTTCCATTCCATGGCTTCTGAAAATTTCCAAAATGGAATTAATCTGATAGAAACATTGAATATGACCAATTTGGTGTATAATATGCTTAGTCTCAATATATCTGCTTCAAATAATGCATGCATATATGTTGATTTTGGCCAACCTGTTGAGAGCCCTTAAAGTAAATAGTTTCTGAGCTCTGAGAAGTTGAGGTGCATAGAGTCGGATAGAAATAGATACTGTAGGTTTCTTCAGTCAGTTGCTCTATGCGAAAATAAATACTTAAGAAGGCCATATAAAAAACATCCATGAACAACTATTCCACAGACTCCTGTGGCTTGCATTGTAGAAATAAAAGTAATAACACTTACCAAACAGTCTGCACCCTCATTGGTGCAAGGCTTCATGGTGACAGCAGCCATCTTGAACCTGCTCCCCAGCCACCCCACACAGGAGTCTGTGCAGGACGCCAGTGTAAAGCTTTTTGTCTTGAGAAAGCTTAGCTCAAAGAGTGCAGATCCACTTCTCCTGGTGAAGCACTGGGGTGCCTCAACTGGTTCACTACCTAGTGGACAAACAAAGAACTATATCTACATGAAGACACATTTTACGATTTGTATTTATTTAATATGACACCTTTCTGATGGGGGGGGGGGGCGGTCCTTTGTGGATGTGGACCACTAAATTCGACACGGCAACATGGGTCTTCTTCTTTTTTTAGCTTAATGACATGCGACATGAGGAATATAAGAGATAGTGACAGGGGAAATTGGGACCCCCCCAAACCCATCCAGAGGGGAGCAGTGACTTCTGTTGTGTCAATGGGACGTTAAACTACACAAACAAACAAAACAAAATACTACCACAGTGGGTCGTACCTTCAGATCTACCACTGCGGCACAGGGAACTGGTACCCTATAGTATCAAGCAACTATTTGGTTCATTATAGCTGTTTTAAAGTTGGAATCTCCACCTGTCAGCCATTGGGTGAGTAAAATTAACCTCCATCAATAGGGAAGCCATTCATATAAATGCATGATGTCATCAATTTTTCAAGACCCCCCCCCCTCCCTAGTGTGATCATTTTCCCTTTTCGTGCAATGGTGTAAGTCATGTCATTCTCCCGCATATATCCTTATTGATTATGTCATACTTGAATGCACATACTGGATAGCTCTTGCCGGTGAGAGGTCAGACGTTTAGACTGTTATCTTAATCTTAAGTCTTAAAGTCTTAATTCAGTATCTTACGTTGGGGCAGCGGTGTTAAGAATAACACTTGTGCGTGTTTACATTCCAGCAGTGGATCACCTGCTGCGAGTCTCTGCAACAATGGCGTAGCGAGAAACACGCACCAAACTTTGCGGCCCAGTATTGGTTAGGGATATGAAGATCCATTATCATTAGGGTTGTGGTTTTTTGACTTATATTAGATCTTGAAATATGATTATATGGTTTGCAACCCAAAACCACTATCATAGCTTAGAATGGGAAGCTATACCCCAGCTTCCTCTGTCGGATTATATAGAAGGTAAGGCTGCGAATTCAGGTACTAAAGTTAAGACAAAATATGATAGCATTTCATTTTATATCATGTATGTAGTAACAATTATGTATACTTGGAGACGGTGCCATTGCATTGGGTGTTGATTCTTGAATCGGCATGTAATGGTAGGAACTAGGTCTAAACGCAGTGGCGGCAAACATTCACTACCGCCCCCTACTGGGCGCGTCTCCTCACCTTGTGACGTCACAGCCAGCGTCCCTTTTCACGTCGTCTTCCCAAGAACTAGTGGGATTTATTTTGAAGCCCCAATTTTATTACTTTATTCCCAGTTAACCCCCCTTTAAATAAGTAATAATGGCAAGGACCAGGGGTAACGATCCTAAGGAACCCCCCAAGCAGCCCAGAGCTTCGTCCCGGGTCAAGAAACCCACAAAGAAGGCTGCCGAGGCGGCGAAAAAGACGACACCTCCCCCGTCGGCCCTGGCAAGCCCGCTGTCAGCCCGCGTGGCGGCCCTCGAGACCGACGTCGGCATGCTGAAAACAAGGGTGGGATCAGTCGAGACTATGTCTTCTTCAATCCTCTCCAAGATTACAGTGCTCGTCCCAGACAAGCAGACTGAGAAGCCTGCCCAAGTGGTCCCTGTCACCATGGACCAACCTGTCATCGTTATCCCACCGGTGAGTGTTCCAACTTTGGTGACGGCTGCGGCTACTGCCCCGTCAACCAGCGTAAACACTCTCCCTGTCACTGTCACTACTGCGCTGTCAGCCCCGGCTGTCACTACGCCCGTGGTAGTGGCCCCGGCTGTCACTGCGGCCACGACCGGCCCGCCCCTGGACACCCGCCCGGCCGGTGGTGGGAAGGCCCCACCCCCGGCGGCGCACGCCACTGCAGCTTCCCTTCACTACACCCCCTACCCTGTGGGTGTGCCTCCGCCACGCCTCCAGGGTGTTCATCAGTACCAGTATCCCCCACCTGTAGTCGGGCCACAGTCGGCAGCTCAAAGGATACAGTCGACTGAGGCCGACCTCTGTGCCTTGCTCCAGGTGGCGGCTCCACCGCTCCCGGCCTATGCTCAGCCACCGCCCATGGAGTATGGAGCTCTCCCTCTCAGCGCGGTGCAAGCTAACAACCCGGGTGTTAACCAGCAGGTACACGCCCTGCTTTCCACGACGGCACACCAATTATCAGCACTGAAAGGTAGGCATACTCACCCCCACGATTTTATCACACGTGGCCCCCAGTGCACTAAGACCTCCCTCAACTCCCTCACTGTCTCAGAATACCTGTTTGGTTTGTTCCGCCTAATGCGTGACCCCCAGACTCCCCTTGATGTCAGGCCAAAGATCGCCACACATATATACCAGGTGGTGGAAGATAGTGCTGAATACGCATGGGGCCAGGTCAGGCAATGGTCTGAGGATGTGCTCACGAAGATAGCCACAGGCAGGCTCAACTGGATTCTGGACGACGCTGCTATACATGACCTTCGGTCTGAAGGGTCCAGGTTCAAGGCGGGTAAACTTCACCAGCCCACTGAGAATACTTCCCAGACTCAGAAGTCAGCACCTGGGGTACCCCCACATCGCCAGGATAGGCAAGGTCGCCCTCCAAGGTCTGCAGCTGGCCGTGCTGATGCACCCTGCTCGCTGTATAATAAGCCAGGTGGATGTACCAAGCCCGATGGTCACACTGAGGGTGGAATCCAGCAGGGGCATCATTGTAAGCATTGCAGGAAGCATCTTAATGCCCTCAACTTCCACCCGAAGTGGGACTGCAGGAGCCGTAATAGGTATAACACGTACGGTAACCAGTCCTTTCGGCCCCAGGCCGGACAAGACCGGCCCAACTACTAGTTCCACAAGCTCTACCCCTGCCGAGCACCCCGCTGAAAACTGTACTTTCCCTGGACTACTCACAACTGATCATACTCTGGTACCTGTGGTGTCTCGGCCCTGTGCTGGCCTGGACCCGACGGTACCCCCATTTGTACCCTCTCTCCCTGGTGCCCCCAGAGCACTAGAAAAATCGGTACACAACAAGACCAATGCTGGACATCGTGCTGGTGTGGGTGCCCATAGTGCCTCCATCAAACCCACCACTATCACCACTTTGGCCCAAAAAGCCTGTAACCAGCGACTACTTGATCTGGCCCATGGCTCGACCAAAGTTGGAAAAGACCATTCAGCTCCTCTGCATGGCCCATCAACATCTCACCTGACTGACACTACACAGTCACCTGACTCTGAACCTGTGGAACCGCTACCGGTATTTAACTACCATCTTCCATCTGAATACAACCCTGATGTTGTCACCCATGCAGATGTGGATGGTAGTGACCTTAATCTTGTTGATGAGTTCACCCCTGCCCTGATTGGTCCTACTCCCTACCAGTACGCGCCAACACGAGCAAAGTTCTGGCCAACCATTAACCCACATCAGTGGAAAAGATTCCCATCATACGCCGCTACCTACACAGCAATAACAGCCACTGGCCTCCCCAACAGACTGGGTGCCAGGATTCCCCTTCCCTCCGGCCTCAACCATGATGCTTGGGAAAAGGTGCTGGCTGGATATCACGACAAGGAAGTGTGCGAATTCCTGAAATATGGCTGGCCGGTGGGATATACGGCTGACGGACCACCTACCCCGTCAGTTACCAATCATGCATCGGCTGACAAATACCAAAAGCAGATACAAGACTTTGTTGACAAAGAGCTCTCCCTAGGTGCATTGGTGGGTCCGTTCAATGACCTCCCTTTCACACCCTGGACGCATACGGCTCCCATTATCACCCAGCCAAAAAGAGATAGCACAGATAGGCGTATAATATTGGACTTATCATACCCCGAGGGTGCCAGCGTGAACTCTGGTATCACCAAGAACTGCTTTGAAGGCTGCCACCGCCCCTACACCCTCCCCTCTGTGGAGGACTTGGCGGTAAGAGTCAGACATCTTGGACCCGGATGCTACGCCTGGAAGGCGGACATGTCAAGGGCGTATAGACAGCTGAGATCCGACATGGGTGATACCCCCCTCCTCGCTTTCAAAGTTGATGGAAAAATCTACGTGGATCTGTGCCCCTCCTTTGGGTGCAGACTCAGCAGCATGGCATGTCAGAGAACAACAGCAGCGGTCACCTATATTATGAGATCCGCCGGACACTGGACGTTGGCGTATCTTGACGACTTCGTCGGCGTAGAAAGTACCCTGCAGAAGGCAACAGAGGCGTATGATGCCTTCCTGGTGCTCATGAACAGGCTTGGACTCCAGCTCGCCCAGACCAAGTGTCACCCTCCAACTGTGGCCCTGGAGTGGCTGGGGTTCTATGTCGACACCCAGCTCATGATCATATCTATACCTGATAGGAAGCTCAAAGACCTGCTCACTGACTGCACCACATGGGTCGCCAAAAAGAGGGCCACGAAGAAGGAAATACAGTCCCTCACCGGTAGGCTGGTGCATGTGTCAAAGTGTGTCATACATGCCCGCAGGTTTATATGCCGCATCTTGGATACCCTCAGACAAGCTCCTGACTCTGGTACCATTGACCTGTCTGTATCATTCCGTGCCGACGTGAAATGGTTCATGAAATACTCAGAGCTCTCAAATGGTATTCACCTTCTCCTCCCAGACAGGGCTCCCTACCACATAGAGTGCGACTCGTCCCTCACTGCCGGGGGTGGTAACACTGATACCGAGTATTACACCCTGCAGTACAGCGCACCCCACTGCCAGCGATACACAAACATTGCACAACTAGAGGCAGTCAACTTGGTCACTGCCTACAGGACCCTCAAACCTGAATGCTCTGCTGGTATGAAAATTGTCATCTACACTGACAACATGGGATCAGCCTCGGCACTGAAGTCTGGCCGCACCAAAGACCCTGCCTTGGCGGCCTGCTCAAGGCAACTTTGGCTGGAAGCAGCCATAGGGGACCATGTCATAGACATACGTCACAAGCCGGGGGCCCTCATCCCCCTGGCTGACGCCCTGAGCAGATATCACATCCCAGCCAAGAAGGAGTACGCGGACACACAGGTCCGCCTCAGGCGACTCAAGAAAAAAGACCCCGCCCTCCCCCACCCCTTTTTTACTAGCATATGAATTGTCACTGTGTTTCTAATTACAACGTCTGCTTCCAGGAACCCCTCTTGGCCTACAGACCCTTACCTCGTTCAATGCTGCAATATCGGCACCCACACAACATAATAGGATCACACACGCTACAACCTATCTCACATATGCAGTTCATTATGGTGTTGACATCTTGTCCCCGAACATACTGGATGCATGTATGTTTCAACAGTACTTGGCTAATACTCTAAAAAGTTCCACATCAAGAAAATGCTATACATCTGGTGCCTCAATTTGGGTGAGGGAACATGGAGGAGATCCCACCAATCTCCAATCGATAGAAGCAAAGACTGTAGCAAAAGGGGCCAGCCGCCTGTCCCCTCACCTGCCTAATCCGGCCCCACCTCTTACACCTAAGGATTTAATAACTGTATGTGACTACCTCCACGGTATACCCCTAGGTCTACCCCTAAAAGCTGCCCTATCAGTTGGGTTCTTCGCCTTTCTAAGGGCCTCAAATCTACTATCGCCCTCAGCCCTCCTGTGGACAGGTCCACACACCCTGACTAGAGGTGACATTGCTAGTCACCCCTCTGGTCTAACAGTAACCCTCAGGTCATCTAAAACTATTGTACCGGGCATGTCTCCAACAACCCTGGAGCTACCTCGTATCACTGGGTCCTCGGTGTGTCCTGCCACCGCCTGGGACCAATATATACATATGTACCCAAGACAATCATCGGCCCCGGCCTTCACCCTGAGTGATGGCTCGGCTCTCACACCTCCCCAACTTGTGGCTGTCATCCAATCTGCCCTGTCACGGGCCGGATGCCCATACGCCTCAAAGATACGCTCTCACTCCATACGCCGAGGCGGAGCCCAAGCAGCCCAACTGGCGGGCTGTGATAGAACCCAGATAGCTCGCCACGGTACATGGAAATCTGACTCCTCTCTAAAGGCATATGTACCAAAGTCAACCTCTAACGATGTAGCCACCAAGATGGCCACATTATTTGCCCACTCTACAAACACTGACTAAACACTCTCATAGTGTTCATACATATACCTTTTATACTCATGGTAGAAATACTACCAATTATGTTCGTCGTTCATTGTAACATGTAACTGTTATTCCATGTTTCAAATCACAGGATAAAACTCCAATATATAAAAGACCTCGTTCTCTTATCATTGGGTGTTGATTCTTGAATCGGCATGTAATGGTAGGAACTAGGTCTAAACGCAGTGGCGGCAAACATTCACTACCGCCCCCTACTGGGCGCGTCTCCTCACCTTGTGACGTCACAGCCAGCGTCCCTTTTCACGTCGTCTTCCCAAGAACTAGTGGGATTTATTTTGAACCCACCCACCCACTCCTTTCTAAAAAGGATTTATAAACTAAAGAGTAGAACACATGTTCTCCACTCTACAAACACTGACTAAACACTCTCATAGTGTTCATACATATACCTTTTATACTCATGGTAGAAATACTACCAATTATGTTCGTCGTTCATTGTAACATGTAACTGTTATTCCATGTTTCAAATCACAGGATAAAACTCCAATATATAAAAGACCTCGTTCTCTTATCATTATAATATAAAACATGCTAGCACTACAGCCCGCCCTGCTGCTCTCTGCTACTGCCATCACTATTTGTACCCCTCCTCCTCTATAGCTACAGACATGCTAGCACTACAGCCCGCCCTGATGCTGCTACTAGGCCTACTGCTTTCGCTCTCGCTCTCTCTCTCTCCACTGCGACTAATATGTTGTTATCCGGTGTCCTCTTTGAGCATCCCATTCTGATGAAAATTCATGTATTTAAATGCATTGAAAGGTGACATTATTATCATAAGGCATAATAAAGAATTTTATCCGTATGCTGAAAATTGCAGGGTAATACCACCAATGTGCAGTGAATTATATAATAAAGGTCAATCTAATGGCTGTATCATGGTAGATCTACCCAACCACGTGGAGGCCTGTTTGCCCCCCCCCCCCCAGTCCAGACCCTGTGACGTAGCACCCGAGGAAACTGGTGTGTGTGTCCGGGATGGGGGGGGGCAGAGTTAGTTTACGTGTACCTGCCTTACTACGCTGGCTACCTTCGTGTAGTATAGTACACGCAGGTGTAGGCCAATCCACTCTGGGAGCCAGGTGGGGGCCAGGCTTGGCCAAAATCTGACTCATAGTTCCAGACAGTCCTGTAGGTGGCAAATTGCATTATGTAAAACACAGTGGAAAACAGAGGTGTCACCTAACAGAAATTCCCTGAACCTGGATGATTGACAGGCCTTTAATTGGCCTACACCTGCGTGTACTATACTACACGCAGGTAGCCAGCGTACCTGCCTTACCTGATGGACAGTGGTACGACCTTTTGGGGCCATACCTTGAGTCCACCTGCACCAAGACCCACACCCCCGTGTACCTGCCCTGGCTGCTGTACAGTGGTACGACCTTTTGGGGCCATACCTTGAGTCCACCTGCACCAAGACCCACACCCCCGTGTACCTGCCCTGGCTGCTGGACAGTGGTACGACCTTTTGGGGCCATACCTTGAGTCCACCTGCACCAAGACCCACACCCCCGTGTACCTGCCCTGGCTGCTGGACAGTGGTACGACCTTTTGGGGCCATACCTTGAGTCCACCTGCACCAAGACCCACACCCCCGTGTACCTGCCCTGCTTGCTGGACAGTGGTACGACCTTTTGGGGCCATACTAGGGATGTCATTGATATCCAATTTATTTCGATTTCGATTATCACTATTTTGGTGTTGATTTCTCGATTATAACGATTTATATCCATTTTGTAAAAACATTCTATTTCTGCTTTAAAAAAAGGTATTTTCCTCAGTTTATTTCCTCCCTTATAGTTTAGTCTATAAAGATGAACACCTGGTAACAATTTTGGCGCAATCCGAAGTCAATTTTCCTAAATATGGTAGGCCATTTTTAAACTGGATAAAAAGCAACTTCTAAACGGACTATCTGCACAATTTTTACAATTTTAGAAAGGTTAATTACTGGTTTATATTTGATACAATTGGTGTATCGATATAATGCTTTTGTCGATGCGATAATCGGAATTCTATAAATATCGGTGTATCGATTCTGGGGGTATCGATGACATCCCTAGGCCATACCTTGGGTCCACCTGCACTAAGACCTACACCCCCGTGTACCTGCCCTACCTGATGGACAGTGGTACGACCTTTTGGGGCCATACCTTGGGTCCACCTGCACTAAGACCTACACCCCGTGTACCTGCCCTACCTGATGGACAGTGGTACGACCTTTTGGGGCCATACCTTGGGTCCACCTGCACCTAGACCTACATCCAGGGGTGACGAGGTACAGCCTACTTGACCCTCGCCTGCCAGACGTTCCGGATCAACAACCCTGAATTTGCACAAACAAAATCTCCCCAAATGAATGCTGACCTAAGGATCAAAATTCTGTATTGAAATAATCAAATGTGAATTTAATGTTAAAACCATGTACTTCCGGTGAATCTTATCTACATGATGTCTGAACAAATAGATGATATCTATTTGCAAAGTATGTATAAAATGCAATTCCCTAAAGTGTTAGTTTAGAAAAAGCTCCCCATTCAATCCAGTGCTATAACAGAAAATTACCCCATTTTTTACCACAAAACACTGAATATCACCAAAAACGTAATTGAAATGTGAACTTTTGAAAACATGTCCAGATAGATACACATGTTGTTCACACAATGATCATACTGAAAATATCAAAATGAGTTTGTATCAATGTGCAATTTGACCACTTAGATGACCAAACCACCTAGATCCAGGATCAGACCTCAGTGACTAGTAAAGAAGGTGCCATTCTCTATAAAGATACAACACTATACAGATCAATGGCACCGTCTAATAAGACCATCTTAATAGTCTTAATAAGATAACACTCTAAACGTTTGTCCTCTCACATAGGAGAGCTATACTGTGCGTGCTACTTGAATAGTCCCATATGAGCTGAAACCCTGAATATTATAACTTTCATGTGAAATGGGTGTTTATAATGCCTGTACCAAGAGTCCTAAATGCTAAACAACCAGATCCACAGCTTTAGTGGAGAAAACTTCACTAAAAAAGTGATACCCAGCTTTAGTGGAGAAAACACAGGCCTGGGCAACAACCTAAGATATGCTGCCACCTGTACAGAACTCTATGCACAAATGTGTCCATGAATGGAATGAGCGACTTGGTCTGCAGTTCTTATACACCGCTGCACACAGGTGCCACCTTGTGTGTGGTAAGAGAAACATGGTGACTACCCTATCGCAATGACTGGCCAGTCAATGTTAGTCTGGCCCAAGGTGTGGGGACTTTTTATTAGATAAAGATAATGTAACGGAAATGTAATACGTTGACATTATGACTTGCAACCATACCATGCTTATCCTTATGCCTAAAGTTGAAATTAGCAACAGTGGACTATAAACGTTTTGGTTGAATGTCTATCTGTCTGCTACTTTGGACAAGGTTTGGTGTTCAGTGGGAATGTGTGACCTGTCCTGGTATAACCACTTGTCCATTGCTGGCAAATTATTGGTAAAACTTGGTTTATCAAGGGGGTGTTACAATGATTACCGTTATAATTCTGGCAGAAATTGCCACACCCACATGTTACACACACTTGCAGCAGATGCCTTCAAAACGGGTAACATGATTTTATTCAAAAGATTTCACTGAAATGTAGTTATTAATGTGGAAAATAATTCGACTAGAGATCGTTCTGAGGATAAATATCTAATTGATGTGTACTGTGTACTGTGAACAAGAACTCAGAACATTTAGACAACAGAATTAAAACATTGAGTGGAAGATATGGTGCTGTATGCTTTTTTATTTAATGAAATATACATTTTCTCGCTATGCACCTGTATTCATGAAATATGTGTTTGGGATACATAAATGACAGGATAGTCATCATCAATGATAAAAATATAAAATTACAAAGTACAAATCTGCAGCAATAGAGTAATTTATCTTTTTTATCAACCTACCGCTATATAGTGTAGTTAAATAACATTGACTTTCAACTTATTTCAATCATGTAATCTTTTCTTTCAGGCAGAATAGGGATGGTTGATGCCAACCCTTTTCCTGCTTACCAGTCAATCAAAGTCATTAAACAAATGTGCGGTATTTCATGATCGATAGAACAGTATCTATTCCTCCTCTCACTCAATGGGTTAGATTTACTTACTCTATTCCATATTAATAATACTGCACCCCAGTGTATTTCCTCATATTAATAACATCAAGTAGCATTCACATCATATCCCCCACCAATAGTTGGAATAGTTATACAGATGCACTATCATACAATTCTTGTACACAAAGCAAGTCCTTCAATCACATAATTATCATGGTGAGATTCGTCTTCCAACATGTCATGTCTGCAGTGGTAGGATGCAACTAATCAAATAACATTTTCTAAGTGAGAATCTTATGTTCCCATACAATTATTATTATACATATTATATATCAATGTGCAAGATAATTCTATCTGAGTACATCATACACTATGTGCATAAGCAGTAGTCACACATCTTTAGGTAATCCTGAAAAATCTCTTTGTTTAAATGATAGTTGAATATGTTTCAAATGGGTACCTTTACCACCTCAAACATCTTACACTATTTCCAAGTAAATTTTAAGGCTGCATCTTGTATGAATTTTTAAATGATATTAATGATGTTTGCTAATTGGTCATTATTGAGCTGTTGTGCAAAATAAGCCACCAATGCATTTTGTATGATAATATGTAGCACTTTTTTGTCATAAACATTGTACATGTGAAACTGACCTTCACAACCCATTACTTCAATCTTGTTCTCCTGACTAAATCAGCTAAGCTCATGAGAAATGTAACATGGGTAAAAAAATAGTTTGATTCACTGTACCCGTCATTGATATATTTCATAATGCTGCTGGTACTTGATCATTGTAATTGGCCTTTGATGATAAGGCTATATAAGGGTTTAACATTTACGTAAAGAAAACAGACCTCTCCTTTAAAAGTCTCCCGTTAAATAGATATGTAATTGAATTTATAACACTTTGAGGAAAAATGGAAGGCTAGTGCCATTGAAATCTAGTTTAACCCTTGAAATATCTACCTCAATCACATAAATGAACAGATTTGCTTTATTCTATATTAATTGTAAGCCATGTGAAAGTATGTTCTGTGTCAATCTGAACCATCTTTTGGAAAAAAAGGTTCATTTCGATTATGATCTGATGAAAACAAGTACACTTACAGCTAGGAAAAGGCCAATGTGAATGTGAAATGAAAGAGTTCACACACACTTCAGACAAAATACAAGGTCATACAGTACACAAGACTGACTTGATACAACATACAAGACAAACTTGCCCGTTCATACTTAAACTAATTCACCCTGAAACAGTAATATGATGGGGATATAAAAAAAGCAACAAAAATATATAGTATTTTACCTTTGACAGAAACCTGCTGTCTAGATACCTGTTGTAATTGACTCCTTTATGAACCAACTATGGTATCATATGAAACATAAAGTAACTTTGTTTCCTTACACCTTACACAAAAGTAAATGAAAAAGATATATTTTGGCTGAACAATGATGTCTTAGTGGATGTAATGTAAAGTGTATTCCAACAAAGGAACTTTGGAAGAAACATTATAAATCAAACTAATGTCAGAAATGGTATTAGTCTTCTTTGTACATATATCTTCAAGATACAAAAAGGAAACATAACACATAAGTAGTCACAGAAAACATTGAGTTTGGCACACCACTAGGACAACACATGTCTGTGAATTCAATGACATGGGCAGGTTGATGAAGCAAAACTGTATACCAGCAGTTCTTAGCTATCATTCAAATAAGGCATTCACCTTATGACCATTCCAAGACAATAAATCTTCGATGTATGATAAATATAAGATCAGAGTTGAAAAGCAACCCTCTCATTGAGAGATAGTACCGTTTTGAGTCAGTAGTGAAAGTGTGTATTCACCAAATGTCACTAGAAGATTACAAAAAGAAAACACTCAAGAGTACAATCTTAAGTTTAGCCTTTTGTTTTGTTACTGATTAATTTAAATGGGAAAATTTATGGGAGAAAAGAAAACTCACAGAGCCAGCAACTTGTAACAGTTGGGATAAAATATAATATTAATACTTGTTCTTCTTGTTCTTTTAGTGAGATCTGTCCAATACACACACCATTGAACTATGCACTGCATCTTTAATCTTCTGCTTAGTAGGCATAGATCATGTGACCATTTTGATACACCTCATCCGAATCGTCAACACTTGCGTCATCGCCATCGTTACCATTTTCAAAGTTGTTATTTGCTGGTTTCTTGCCGGTTTCAGTGTCTTCGAAGCCTTGGTTATGGTAACTTTCAATGTATGCCTCATGCTTGGATTGTCTTTCCTCAAAACTTGCTCGTCCTAGTCTATAAAGTGCAAGAATAAATGTTACCTATATTGTGAAACAAATTATTAGTGCTTACATAATATAGATAGTCTATTGTGTGACATAGACCTTGATGAGCCAATGTACTTATTGAAGGTTTTCAGAGTTAAAATGGATTTTCTTAGAATCGGATAGCCAAAGCACAAAACATATAGGCACTCTGTCACACAGTAAAACCTGGTCTACATTATGGAAACAATTTATATATATAAATTGTAGCAAGCTATACATGATAAATAAGAAATTAAGATAAATCGATGATATGACTTAGCTATTACATCTCAAGTTAAAACTTTCTTGTATGCGTTCAATTTGTTTCCAAACTGTTTTTCTACCATATACTTTATAATAGTTTGCAAGAGTCTTCTAGCAAGTCTTCTACTTTTGAATGTTAATCCATTGAGCAAGATATCATTGTATAGCGATTGGAGGGAACATGTTTCCGGAAACACCATACGGCCGCTCTCGTGAGAGCTTGGTTCTTCAGAACACAGCTTGTTCCTGGCATATCATAGTGTGAGTGAGTCTGGTAACTGCCTAAAATATTAATCTCACCAGAAATTCTGTGGACACACTTATGGAGTACCAGGTGTATCGCTATACAATAACCCTTGATAAAAAATATATCAGACCAAAAATATATACCAGTGTTCTTCATACTCTTATAACTCCTTTTCCATAAAGTGACTTATACTATATGCATGCATTTAAAAGATTTCATGAGCTCTGAGTATAAAATACAATTCATTTTAACACTTGAACACCCAATGTGAGTAAACCAGAAAACCACCAATACCGAAGTATTCATGCAAAATTGGAAATAAAAATGCTTACTTAATACACACATAAAAAAGTTAAGGGTATGAGATAAAGATATTACTGACACATCATACTAGGGAGATATTCATTGTCATGGATCATTGGGAAGTTGATATTTGGTAAAACAAAAGGTGCTAGAATTAAAACCAAAAGATACTAAGGTCATGGGGTTGAAATAGTTGAAGCATGGGAGATGAAGAAACTATATCCAAAACCTGACTTAATGCTAGAAAGATGGGTAGTCATTCTACATTTGCACCACAGATTGAAAGTTTAGCACAAAAGACCTACTGCAGTAATATTACTCATCCAAGGAGAAGCTTCAGATTCAATAGACATGATTCTACATTATAATACATCACAAACAAGAAATATAATTTGATGGGTGGGAAACCCTATTATAACATCTTGTACTCATTATATCAACAAAACTATTGTGTGCAAAATTCGCCTAATGCCGTAATGTATGGTAATGCATTTTTCACACTTCTGACTGTAATGATGGAATTGATAAAAAACACAGAGTGCACTGACAAATTCAAAAACAATACTCATGAGGATTCATGTAAGGGTTACTAAAAGTTCAATAGTATAAAATAAAATGGTTTACTGACTCAAACTCATTTAGAATTAACATGTTAGAAAACCAAAGAAAACCATACCCTGTGCCCTATTTGATATGATATCTTCCAACTTTTTGAGGGAAAAAACACATGATGATATGAAATGACGAATAGAGTTATTTGTGTAGTTTGTGATTCATGACATTTTAATGTTATTTGTTTTAGTGCACAAAATGTAAAAAAAAATATTTGTGTTATGTATGTTGATTATCTCTTGTCATATTATGAGTTGAAATGAATATCAATGCTGAGTTAATGTAGTAAACCCTTCTGCTACAAGAGTGGACTGACATATGGTTCAGTTCCCAACATACAGAGAGTTCAGCTCGTTCAGTTCCTCAAACAAGCAAGAGGTGCTTGTCAGTGTGACTAGGCAAATACCACAAATCTGCAACTAACGTGCTGGCTATAAATATATTTCCATCATTGTGTTTAGACTATAATTTAGTACAATGTAATATTATATACAAGATAGCATTGATAAGCACCATCTTTATAAGTGAAATTTTCTAGAAGGAGTTCAATGGGTGATACAAGTCAAAAGGTTTATACTTTTAGCACAATTAATGTCACTAAATATTATAACATAGCAATACCTGACTACAATAAATAGACCCATCTAAAGGAAAACCTTATTCTGATGGTAATCAATATTTAGATTCAACTTTTCTATATTTCCACAGTGTTGCATAAACTAGATTACTCTAATTACCAGGCTTATTATCTTACTCTCAAAACGAAAATAAGTCAGACTAGTACTAATTTTTTTCCCTACAAACCAAATGCACTTTGCGCAACATTGCTGACATATCTAATTACTCTAAATGATCTGTGCAATGTGCATTGAATATTACATACAAATAAATACATGCTTATGTCTCCGTTTCAATCAATATTCCAATATCAGGGTATAGGTCTACAGAATTCTACAACTCTTCCATGAAATGAAAAGGGAACTTATATAAAGAGGAATAAGTGGTACAACAACTAACATGCCCCAAAATACAATAACTACAAATGTAGATACCACTGTTTAATTAGACAAAGGATTCCCTATGTCATGAAGAAAAATCTGACAAATAGGGTGCCACTGTAATTATATCCTTTTCTAACTTCTCATAAATTTAGGGGTTTCCAACTTTTCAAACAGTGGTATCTATTTTAAAACCAGATTGTCACTTACATTTCTCGTTGCTATTTTGAATACCATATCTGCTCTCACTGCATTTTTAAGAGAATAATTTTAATTTGCTTCCTTCGATATCGTTATCAAATAAAAAACAACATTATGATATTGTTTCCAATAAGGATATTCCCAAGTCTGCTCACTCTCCGAACCTTCACTGCGGTAAACTAGGTGGTTATATTACAAGTGTTTTGTTAGGTTGTGCAAGACTAGTGCTAGGAAATGAGACTAGACAGTATTGAGTGTTAATTATCTACACCAATAGTTTTTGGGTTGTTGGGGTTGTGGGAGGGAATGATTGTTGATTAGTTCACATCATTGAGAGAAAGCCTGACCAGTTGTTAGTTGCAAACAGGTCCAAACTTGACATGTTAAAGGATAGGGGTTAAAGGTTTTGTTCTCTTTATGAAGTAAATTACCACTCACGGTGTTGACTCTGTGTACTCTCTAGCCAAGCTTCTCATCACTAGAGGAACAAAAATACAATACAATCCACTCTTCATTTTCTTAACACTGTCTTTCAACTTTTTGTCAAGTATGTCTACTACTCTAGTTATAGTAGCATGTTCATAAAAATATCATTTTAGAAGATTTGAGTAGAGTATGGTATAGTTTATGCACATGTTCAAGGAAACTGGAGTTAAGAGAGAAAACAATAGGGAAAATCTATGAAGATGTATATTGTGGCATCTTTAGAAAGAAATACTTGGCAATGGGATTACATTCCTATTCAATAAAATCCATAAACCTTCTATGACTGAAAAGGTGAACTTCATGATCATTTGATACCTCAGTAAGAATCTCAAGCGGAACATTATCAGAAATATCTGTCTTCGTTATAGCAAGCAATGCATTTGTAGTTAGGTGCAGTAAACGAAACAAATAGTATGTCATAACGCAACCAACACATAAAAGCCTTATTGAATATCTTGCCTATGTGATGTAATTAATGTGGGATTAAAATAATTATCATTCATGTCTTGACTATACCAGGAACAACAGTAGGTACTTAAACATGGCCTACGCTTATAGGCGACTGTGGTGATGAAACAATTAGGACATGGTGTCTATTAGTAAAACATGAAAACATGTGAACACTGAGAATATGGGGATTTCGTTTGGCATAGATAAATCTATTCCTTTATGAAATATGCTATATGATGTATAATCTTTAAGCTTAAATAGATGGCAGTTTAAAGTAAATATAATGATGTCGCCATCTCTGAGGAAAATTAACTTTAAGGACATTGGCTCTGAGTTGTCAATATAAGCACCAGCCTCGAATAATTATCGAGCATTAAGAAGGCATTGAAAGTAGATTTAAGCAATGGGTCAATAATAATAGCACTATTTTTAACCCCAAACCTCTTGAATTTCGGACTCAATATAGCGAAAACTGAGATCCAATTGATTTTTTTGAAATTTGTGAAAATCAATACTTTACATTACTGAAAATTGTTTTTATATCATGCATATCTGATGATAAAAACTGGTTAGATACGTCCATCCTTAACTAATGAGAAATCATTAGCAAAGCCTCCATATTGTATCAACTACCAACTGGTAATTTTTAATTTTATGACTAAAGAGCACAAGTGGCTAGAAAATCTACCAGCTAATTCCTTTAGTATATGCAGTCTTAGTCCAACGGCGTCTGAAATTACAGGCATTTTCTGTGACGACACACATTCACATTCACATAACAGGCGTAAACTGTGTAGATATGTGCTTATATATGGTAAGCAATGCATATCTGGCACATATCTACACAATCCATGGCTGTGTTCACATTCGACGACTCTGTTAAGGAAGCACTGCCATGTTAAAAACACATACCTGTGCCAAGATAAGCATGAGCCCTCAACAAGCACACTAATTAACCCTATCTATTAAATGATTAATTATTTGTATGGAAATAAAGAGCTGACCTCATTCCAATTATCGTCATACCTACGATGCAAAACAGCAATGTGTTTTTAATACTTCTCTCTTATCCTTGATGAAATTCATATTTAGGAGCTCTGTTGAGATCTGCTTTTCAATTATTATTTTTCGCTCAGCCAATGAACCTAATTCAATAGTGGTCTGATTTTATGTCTGATTGTCTCTTAACTGACACTGTCATACATTGAATGTACCCTAACTCACTCAGCAAGAACTGAAAAGTGCTATGAAATAAGTATAAGGTGTACCTTTTGGTGCAGAGCTTGTTACATAGAAATTGCATCAGGAATAATAACGGAAATAACTCATGGTAGTTTAAACATGGAATGATGACCTCTCCAACATGAGAAAGAGCTTCCTAAAAAAAGGTACTTGATAGCAATGGCTCTGGGGATCTGTCTAGACTAAATGACAATCCGTGTTTTAGAAGCAACTTAAGTTTAATATAGAAAGGTTGTTCCCCATTCCCTTCTATCCACTCTCAACTAATAGTATTTTCAATTACATTCTTCAGGCAATGTTTCTCGATTCATTACTAAAATACTACCTAAGTATGCCTATATACATATCTATAGACGCGATCAGTTCTGGTTATGCACCACCAATACACTATTCAATAGAGTAATAAGAGAAACACCCACGTTCTCTATTAGGGAATATTTCGTTTGTTGTGTTTGAAAATCGTATAAAATGTTGCTGTGTATATCAAGATGTAGTGGGAATTTACATGTACACTGTTCACTACAAATGCGTTTACTATCAACTTTTATTCCTTTGTCTGAAACCTATATTGCAATGTAAAAAGTTTTGGGGAAAATACTTACGATTCCTTTCTCCGTCTCTGACAAATGAAGACGATCATGAGGATGATGCTTATGACAACCACAAATGCAACGATTCCAATCACAATTTTTGTTCCTGTCAGAAGAAGAATTAAACATGATTAGTATTGTAGTTGTTTGCTATAGATGATACAAAAGTATCACAGACCATGCAGCTAAATTATCACACTTATCATACTGAGATACTGTCATTTAGAAATACAATTCAATGCATGAAATTATAATTCAATGCATATTCTAAATCATCATAATTGCTCACCCAGTGTTAGCTGGCCCAGGACTCCAGCGACGTTCTCCAGAGTATTCTGGCCGCCACCAGTCTTATCCTTATTTGTGGTGGTCCCGAAGATGCTTGGTGTTGTTGGGATGCCTGTTGTTACTCCTCTTGTTGAAGGCCGTGAAGGGGTAGGCCCTGGTGGGGGTGTTGGGGTGATGGCCGGTACTGAAGGTTGTCTGGTGCTGGGTCTTGGAGTGGCTGGGGTGCCCGGTGCCGGGGTGCCCGGTGCCGGGGTAGGCGCTGCGGTGGCCGGGGTGGGCGCCGGGGTGGCTGGAGTAGGCGCCGGGGTGGCTGGAGTGGGCGCAGGGGTGGCCGCAGTGGGCGCTGGAGTAGGCGCCGGGGTCGGTGTAGTGGAAGCTGTAGAGAGAGTGGTGGTGGCTGTTGTTGTTGTGGTGGTAGGGGCTGGTGTTGTGGTTGTGGTTGTGGTTGTGGTAGGGGTTGGGGCAATAGAGGCGGCTGAAACCAAGCGACATCAGTCCAGACAAATTAACACACTGCACTGTAACACTACTTGGGAACCACTCATGCTAAGGCTACCGAGCACACAGGGTTAAATCATGTGATGTCACAATGGGACATTTAATGTGAGCACTGATAACAACATGTTTCACAATTGGATCACATGGCTCAAATTTACAGATTTGAGGTAACTAAAGTCAAATACAAAATCTTCTTTTGTTCGCACATCATTTGTGTCATAAATAACTATTTTCACCCAATTCCTTTTGTATTTATTCATGATAGTTATGTGATATCTAATAAAGTTAACGTTGGAAGTATTATAAAACAGAACACTAGTAGCCATGTGAATCCATCTGGAAAATATGTGTATCAGGAGTATCACCATACACCCATGCATAACATAAGCTGATCACCTTCCTTTCACCCACATTTTTTTTCATTTTATCACATAACTTACAGGTAAAATCGTATGTTCAGCTAATGAATGCAGCTTAAGACTAAATATTATTTCTTACAACAAATAATGTGCATGTTATATCTTAATTCTTTTTCATCATTTCATCATTGGGTAATTTTATTTTCTTCATGATTCTTATGAGAGAGATCGATAGCTTGATTCAACTTATGTTTTAATTTGGTGTGTGCACTTGATTTTACACATTGTTCCATAAAATGTATCAATAGGATTTTGCAAAGAAAAAGATTCAGAAAAACACATAGATTGTGGAGCAATAACCATTGAGGAATTTGATTACTCTTATACTTTGTACAATGCTACATCTCAAAAACACTGTTATCGCAGTTCCTTTAAAATGTGGCTTTGACTTTTTGTTGAATCATCCCTTTTGATGAATGAACTTCTGAAATTTGATATGCATAAAACCTACGGCAATCTATTTACCAGTCGTGTTCAAAATATAGTATCTAAGGATGGGTTGCCCAGTATCATGTTCATTCATAAAGGCACCATTAGTTAACTAGTGTCAAAATGAACAAATTGTCTGCATGGGAAACATATGATGGTATGCATATTTGTCTGATGCACTTTTTTTTATGAGCGTATATATATTTGTGGTGAAAGGGTCTGTTTTTGTTCCTTAAAAGGGTAATTTATTTTTGGTGATCAATGTTATGGATGTGTGGATGCATATATATATACATATTTATATATATATATATAAATATATATTATACTCATATGAGAAATAGTTTTGATGGTAAGTCTATTAATTTCGCGTTTAACTATATCTGTACCTAAGTTGCATGAGTGGAAATATGGAGAGAAAAGACGAAAACACTGTTTTCACAGGAAGCTTTCAGATGGGTCAGTTTGAAATTTTCTATTTGGCATTAACTGACATATATATCTCAGACACAGAAAAAAGGTTTTGGTAAAAGCCAAATGCAAAAGCGTATATTGCTCATAGTAAATATGCACATTTGACATAAGTATTGTCAACAAGAGACAAGACATACATCACAGTAATTTTTGAACAATGATAGTGTGAATTGTGTCAGCATCATGCGAGCCAAGAGGAAAGAGACAATATCATTGTCCTCCATAGAACCATGAAAGGAGAGGACATATTGGAGGATGTCATGTTGCCTGTATTGTCAGATGGAGCCTTGCAGTTGTGTCTGTCAGTCAGTCATAAATGTGTGAAATAAATGCTATGGCTGTAGGTGAGAAAATAATCTGACCCTGTCTAACCTTTCTAGTTGAATGATAAGACCCATTTCCTTCTAGAATATTTACATGACACTACAAATTTAATAGTTGATGAAAAATATAATTCTGGTTACCAATTTCTACAGTTTTGATAAAAACTGAACAGTATCTTCATCTACGAGCTATGTTAGTATTGGTCTGCATTGGAATCAATGCTTAGGGAATGCTGCAGTGTGCTGACAACACACAGCTTCCAATTGATTTGGAGAACTTGCATAATTTGCAGAAAGAAAGTATTACCACCCTGGTTAATTTCGAATCATACAAAAATGCTTGTCAGTTCTCGTAAAATGATTGTGGTTATCAACTATGTACACGGCATCTTCAATAAGCAAAAGAAACAGTTGATTTTGAATCTGGGTCATAACTTATCTTGTGTAGGTTTTCTCATCTTGTAGCATTAATTAGCATGTTGGAAGCAGCTTTTGGCAAATGTAGCTTATGTCGCATGAGTTTTTAGATTATAATATATGTGTCAAAATTGTTATTGTAATATTTCATTCATCAAATGTATGATGTGAATAGGAGAATTATTGTGTGATGTAGGAATTTAGTTAAATTGTGTATGCATCATTTGTAGCAAGCATTCAAGTAGCTTATCTCATCAATTTGAAGACAATTTGAAGGATGTTTCATCTGCTTGCATGATTCTTTTCTATTAAATTATTCCAAATCTGTTAGATCATGGTGTCCTCGGATTTGTCATTAATTGTTATGGTTCATTGCATTGGTGTATTAGGTATGTGCCCTTTTGCACTAAAGTAATAATAATAATGATGTAAGTACTACATGGGTGTTAGACTTCCGGGAGAGGTATACCTGTTAAACTATACATTGGAGTTATTTCATGCTAAGAAATCACCGTTTGAGGACCAATTTCGAAGAGTTAGCACAGTAAAATAAAAACTAATTGACCTAACAATTAGTATGGAGATTAGTTATCATATTTGCCAGAAGGGATTAGGATTGATTAGGAGTCAGCAAGTTAGAAATTCATGCAGGCATGCATTGTGTTTGTCTGTACTAGCCAGTGTCGTTGGTCGTGTCTGATGTTCCTTATTGGAGGCATCAGTCAGCTCTCAGGCCTTAAGCACTGCGGAGGCAGCCCAGGGCCTTATGGCACCAGGAGGGTACGACTAGAACTCGAACAGCAAATAATAGTTTTTAAATGTTCTCAAGCATGATGCCTTTGGTAATTTGAAATGCTTGATAGTATAGGGGCCTTGTAAGATACATATTTGACTGAGTTGATATGAACCGGTAAAACCTAAACACTGTCGGTAACAGTGTAAACGTACAATGTACTATTGTATGACACATGCAGCTTATATTATGTATTCATTTAATGTATTAGTCCACGACCTTTTAACTTTCCTGATCACTAGCTTATCTATCTCATGGTAAGTAAGACAGATTTCCATTTCATGATTGTTATATAGTTTTGTAATGTCTGATGACAAACTAATCCATCAGAGGACTGTTTCGGCATGCCGTTAGTGTCAATTAACTATAATTTTTAATTATTCCCACTGATTCTTATATTTCATCTATAATGTTCCTGCAAAAGTACCAGTTGCTCAGTATGACTATAATATTTGGAAATATGGAGTCTTTTAATTAATAATACAAAGTACATACCCATTTCGCAGATGAAGGGTTGCGATTCCTGACATGAACGTGAATCCCATAAGTATTGCTGAGGCGTCGATTGTTTGCTGATCGCGATACAATTTCCTCTGGTGATGTCAGGTCGACTCTCCGCAAATTTGTTGAATGCAAGTGGGGTACCTTTGAACAGAGAAGTCACAGTAAGTTATACAACCATCACTTAGATTATTATTCTATTTACTTTCTGGTGAACATTTTCAAAGGCTGTCATGTTCTTGTATTAATCAAAGACTTATCAGTACATGTAATTGTCATATAAAAATAGGACCACTTTGAACGAAAAGCACAAAATCAGTTCAAATACAATATAATTATTATACTCAAATTATGTCATGGTCTAGAGTATCTCATCCCTCTGATGGTGAGTCTAGATCATGACATACCCTAGTGCATATGGACTTATGTCCATATACACACCCTACCTATGGTGATAAGTTTGTACCTTTTTAAAAATTACTATATGCAGGCTGGATTTACAGCAAGACACTTCCTAGGAGGTACGTTTAACCCAGGATAAATAAACAATTCAAAAATAATAAAAAAGCTTACCATCTCCCCACTTTAGCTCAGTGCTGGTGGCTGCTGTCCAGGTATCCCAGACAACGTTGAGTTTGTTACCGTTGTAGGGTTTCACCATGGTACTGACTTGTACACGGAAGTTTTGACTCTGCAATAATTGATTATAATAATATTGATATTATATTTTGGCCTTAAAAAGTATAATGTGAGCAAATAATATGACAATGGTTACAATGCTAGATTTAGGAGTTTGATATTTTACTGTAAATGTGGATATTTTCGCTGGTGTGAATTTTCGCGGATTTGTTAAATAGCACTATTTTGCTGGGATTTAAATTCATGGAATTTGAAGGCTGATAGCTAGTTACAGAGCTACATTGGATAAATTTTCGTTGTGTACATATTTTAAATCCGCGAAAATATGTGCAGCATGAAATATAATACATTTACAGTATATAAAGCAGAGTCAAGAATATTATGGAATACAATTCTAAAAGTGCAATGTGACATACTGCAAGTGGCTGGATCAATATTCCATTTTCTGCTTTGCACTGCGTTTGTGCATCGAACCAATTGTACGCTTCAGTACTGATCTTAAAGCACAGGTTGGTCTCAGCGAACCAAGCATTTCCATTTCGGGTGCAGGCGTCTTCTGTGTTAAGATACTCTGAAATTAAATATAGAAACCAAGTAAGAACTACCCCGATGCATCAAAAGATGTTATACCCTGATAAGAATATGGAGGTAACTGATGCAACACTGAAGTGGGTTTTTACCAAGGGTTCATACCTCACTAGTAAAAGATATTGGGTTACACAATTTACAGTACTGATGATGAATAATAATTATAAGAGTTCTGACTTACCGAATTTGCAGGCGTAGCGCATCAATGTAGAGCATGGCTTAGCTATCCACTGGAAAGAGTTTCCATAACCAATGGCCATACACAATTCGTTGCCATCTGTAGTCTTTGGCTCGTTTGGTGCCCAGCCATCTACAGATTTAAAAAGAATTATAACGCTGTGAACATAACAAAAGTAATCAAATGGTAATTATTTTAAATTTAAATTTACATATTGGTCACAGGGAATGATGACATCTACCATATACAGCCAATGATTGTTCTCGTAATATAATTGACTTATTCTTGATTTAATTTCTATTTCTTATTTCAATTCCTGATTGTTACTAGCCCTCCAGCAAGATTTGGAATGGGCTAAGGGCCCGCATTCAGGGCTTTTTATATCAGAACGGTTTAACTGTGGGGTAATTCAACATTCGTTTAGTTATAGCGTTGGTAGGTAGGCAGGTAGGTCTATTTCTACACAGCGTAAACCATAAATTCTTGCATAAAACTCGCGTACAAGCCGTAACCCTAACTTTGACAAATCATACAAGGTGTTCTAATCTAGTGTTATATTGTGCAAATGATAACTCTTGTATGAGCCGCACCCTGTAGAGGCTATGTGTAGTATCAAATAATTCTACGCCAGAATATACAGTAGTCTTTTTTTAAGAAAAATTTGTTACTAACTGTTAACAGCTACGTTCCTATAGTATGAATCGGATGCTCCACATATCAGACCAGTGTCCTGAGGACAGGGCGAGTTGCAGGTTGCAGGCTCAGGGTTCGGCACGTCACTGTTTCCACAGAAGCATGCTGCCTGCAAGCCATTCTGAAAAATAGGTGATATTCATGGTTATTCATATTTACGAAATATCACAAAGATATTAGGAATTATCATAAAAGATATATTTTACTTATTAAGCTTAAAGAACAGAGCTACATATAAGACAATGTATCCTCATTGGCATGCAAATTATAATATACATGTATTATATATAATGAGAAAGATTTATTAATATTTATAATTGTATTAATTGATATGATATAAGTCAGATTAAAGATATTAATAAACTTACCAGACATGCAGCACCTTCATTTTTACAATTTATGACAGTGACAGCGGATGTCCTGAAGGTGTCACCGAGCCAATTCTTGCATGCATCCTCACACGACGGTGGCGTAAAACTTGTGTCTTTTAAATAGGTTAGCTCAAAAAGATTTGATCCACTTGCTCTAGTGAAACAGTCGGATGTAAAAGATTCCACTGGGGCATCATCTGAAAGACATTGAAATGAAACATGGTGAGATTGTGTTTTTTTCTAAGGGTGTGGTCTAATTAATAGATATTACAAACACGTACGCTGTACTCAGAAATATGACTTGATATCAAACCATTGATTGATTCTGATGCAAGGATTGTTTATTACCATCATCGATATTGGCCAAGTAGAACACAAATAAACATTACACTACCATTGAAATTGATTACTCTAGTTAATCTGTTAATCTTAAAGTATAACACATTAATAAATGAGCAACTGCTTATCCACATCTAATAAATCCTGTACTCCCTTTGAATGCACGCACGTGTGATGTACCTGATACCACATAATTACATCTTGTTTTGGTCTTAAAGCTGCTATACCTCCTCCCACTCTCAAACCTACATTTTCCTCATTTGATTCTCAGATGATTGTATAATCCTTTCCCTCTTATAATCTGTCATTTATTCTGACAAGAAAGTCTCAATATTATGTTAGACATGACTCCAATCTCAACTACTATTTATATTCTGGTGGGGCTTGGATATTTAGTGTTGACCAAAGCCATCAGGTGGCAGTAGTGAGTGGAGGGGAGCATGGAGGTTTTCCATTGCTCAACTCACAAACACAGTCTACTAGTACAGGTATATCCCTGTAGATGGCACTCCCTTGTTGATATAACTAAGTGCTGAATAGAATGCTGGAAGCATTTTATTTTTCCTCATCTATTTCCTTAAATTTAGCATGGTTAAAAGACACAAAATGTATTGGGATGCCACCAGTACACTCCAACAAGCAGACTCTTAACAACTATGCAGAAATTGAACTATCTATATATCTGAGGTAGTACAGCAGCTTTAATATGGGCATGGAGTGATAATCATCCAAAATCATAATTTCTATGTAAAGGGTGATACATAGTCAGCCCCCTCCCGTGTAAATGGCAAGGGGAGGGCCTACCCCTCTTTTCCTGCTCTATACCTCATCAGATTTTCCTTTTCTGTTAAAAACATTTTCTCCTAACATCTTTGTTCAATATTGTCACAAAAATGCAATGTATTGAACACTGTCCGTCATGTTGACCTATCATCGACCCATGCCTAGGCACAATGCATGTGGTTAGACAGAAAGTGTCCATAGCTACTGAAATAAACATCTAGTGTTACCATGACTCCTGGTAAACAGTGATACAGAACGGTAGCAGTTTAGTTATGGTCATCCTACAAATTGCATAGGGCTCAACTCAACAAGCAATGTTGGTAGATTGGAATCTGGTAAATGATGAGGTATTGATACAAATCTATTAGCTATCTCATATCTGAATACTACTTTGTTTTACGCATTCCATCTATATTACATTATTATCTTCTGGCCGTTTTTGAGTATATTTTGTTGGCTAAAGTAGTTATGGTAGTAACATAGTAGGCCTATGCATGGTAGTCATTGTATGGTAACATTTTACACAGATACTACCTCGGGTTACAACCCTGCACTACATTCCATGTACATATGCACCAAGACTATTTATATCTATGGAGCATGGTACCATGTGTGTCATACCTAAATTATTCACCAAAATCTTACATCATACTGTACTGTGCATCAGTTATAACCCTAGCTGAAGATGGTGCTCAAGCATACACAACTGCAATTCCTCTACATGCAGTGTAGACTTAATCTCTTGCATTCCAAGTACATATTGTCTATACTATTTGGGCCATACACTTTAACATGATAACCTCAATTAGAATTACTTTTATCATTAGGGTTTATAATTATGTGGATAATGATATTATTAACCGCATAACGCAATCATTTAAATGAATGTAAATAGATGTATTATTGGTGGCAACAACATAGTTTAGTTTAAATGGAACATTAGACAGGGTACATACAACAGGTATTATCCCCACAGTGTGTCCTATTCTCTTTGTTTAATGTATCAGATTTTCCCAATTAAACGATATTGTAAGGCAATTTATTATGACAACAATTTCCTCCCTTGATAGGTAAGAAATATATAACTGCCTTATGCTTATGCATGCTCCACGGAGAGAACTTAATATTTGCTCCCGAATAAGTATATTCCAAAAGTCCTAGGGCAAAATACGATTTATCTATTAGTGTCTATATTTGTTCTATGGGCAGTGTAGCCCCAAGGACACAACCTAAAGAGAGACATGTAGGAAAAAATGACACAGTTCTATTTGACTACTCTAGATATGAAGTCTCTGTCAGATATCTGAGATGCTTGTATTTGTACTACACCAATAGGTGGGAGTATGGATGTACATGCATAAGACTGTGGAACATACAGACTGATAAGTGGGGCCTCCTAAATGTCCCACCCATGGTTAACACGATACATGCATTATATATTGGTCTACCCCACCTAATCTACCATAGAGAGATGCAATCTATTTCACGTCTATATCTGCTTGCTGCCTATCCTAAATGTCCATGTTTTACCACTAATAATGTAGAGGATAACGGCTTAATATGTCACTCACTTTGATATTTACTTCCTTCATAAACAAGCAAATTTCTACCAAGATAAAAGGCAGTCTATACGTGGGATGGTCCACCACATAGCTGGGTAGAGTAATTTAACAGATATAATTATTTTCCATGATGACACAGTTATTATACAGTTTTTAAGAAATATTTTGTTTACAGTGAATACCTTTGGCAGACACTCAATACATGCCATCATGTTAACATCACGTGTCAGGAATGTCCTCATGTTCTGCATGAATGTGATTCTAGACCATCCCAAGGTATACAGAATTACAAACCATGTAGATTATACACTTGTGCCAACGCCCCTTACTTCTTACTTATGTGATATAAAGCAGCCATTCAACGTCATGGCTTCTTGCTTTGCCATGCGTGTGTATAAACTTAAGGTGGCCGGCGGGTATAGGCTCAGAGTAACTACGATTTCACCATATTCCTACCATATGATCCTAAGGGTATATAGTCTCCAAAAGTCAAAAGAAAACAGGGGGGTCACGAGCTTGTTTCTGAGATAATTGACTGACTGATTGATTGGCATTGTAGTAGGATCATATAGTGTTTTTCTAGATATATTCCTCAAATGATATGAAAAAGTAACTACATCTCGTAATACTTCCACCATAATAATTATTGCCAGTTATATAGTCTTTCCAGGAAATGTGTTATGCATATATGGTCCCGGGCATATTTGTAAGGTTTTGGGTCTTTGAAAAAAAAGAAGATAATATTATGGTTAGAAATCAGCTATGTGTGATTAATATATTTTCCTCTATAGCCAACCATAACAGATTCCATATTATAATGAGGCGTCTGCCCTATAATCTAAGGGTCTTGGGTTCGAATCCCTGGCTCCCAAGAGTTTTACCATTTCCGTCATAGCATTTGTTAGTGTTATAAAAATGTCCCTCTTGTGTCATATGGTAGAACTATAATGGCCGCCGGCCACCTTAAGCCTCATATAAGCCGCACTTGGACTTTGGGACAACCCTAGAAGCCGCACGGGTGGTCTGCAAATTGCTAATTTAGCTGCACTTTACTCGCAAAAGGTCCTGTCTTCTATATACCTCCACATGTTAATAAATTATTATAATAGCCAACTGTCAACGTCGAGGATGGCTTCAAAATCTTAATTCTACTAGTTCAGTGAACAAACTTGGAACAGAACACTTAAACTAGACCACAATCCGGTTTAGTCAGAGAGAGGCAATGTCTATACTCACAGTTTGCCCATTTCTACTTGTTCACATGATGAAACTAGTGCATCCTCTGTTCCGCTATTATGCTTGAGAAAATCTATTTCGCGAATCGCAGGGAGTAGGTTCCATTGAAATAATTTCTAATACCCGTAGATAAAAATCTACTAATAATTCCCTATGTAAACTACCATCCACCTTCCATAATCGCAAGACAAGATCATGATAGACCTTCTGATAGGCATATTGTGATGTTCATATCATACTTATTAAATATCAATATTTTCTTTCATAATACATGTAGTAGCATACAGGTAAAACTGTGAGAAGACCGTGTTCTCTCGCTGGTTACTTCTATCGCAGTTGTTCAGATGCTATGAGTGGCATTATATGTATTCAAGGAGCCAGGTTAAAAATAGAGACTCTATGCACCCTTGTTAGAATAGAAGGGGACCCCCATACAAGGCTATATTTATGATGGTAGAAGAACGCCGTGGAACCACCCTAACCGGTATAGTCAGGGAACCATTGGTATAATCCTAAACTAAAGTTATGACAAACCCTATTAAGAGTCATATTTCGCTACATGTATTTTGGAGGCTACTTTCGCTATCCTGCATTTGTTGCCCGGGGGGGGGGGGGCACTTGGTATATTTTGTATACACAGTTGACCAAAGTTCTTACACCAAGGCCGACTCCTCGGGGAAAATTGCTAAAACCTAGGCACTTTTGTCCAAAATCCCCTTCAGCAAAGGTCACTTTTGACCAAAATCCCCCTCACTAAGGGTCACTTCTGACCAAAATCCCCCTCACCAAGGGTAAGGGTTGTCAAAGGGCCAGCCGCACACCTGTGTCAAAAAAAATTGAGTACCCCCCCCCCCCCCGGGATTTGTTGCAATCCCCTGACCAGCATAAGTGTCTTGCACGTATACACAGCATACACCTACTATGGGGGTGGGTTGCTAATTTCGACAATGGCGACATGGTCATTTCTTAAAATCGACATGTGACATGGAACTTAGTGACATGGGGGGGGGAGTGACATAACATAGGGTATTACATTTTCTTAAATTCGACATGGGACATTGTTGGGGGTCTCGATGGGGGGTTCCCCATGTCACATGACGATTTTAAGAAATGCCCATGTCGCCGTGTCGATTTTAAGAAATGCTCATGTCGCCATGTCGATTTTAAGAAATGCCCATGTCCCATGTCACTATCTCTGAGATTTCTCATGTCCCATGTCACTAAGGCTCAAAATGCCCATGTCGCCATGTCGATTTTAGGGGTCTTGTTCTTAGAGGTGGAATGGGGCATGGGAATTTAAGTGACAGGTAGCATAGGCATTTCGTAAATTCGACATGCCCCCCCCCCCTATCCATACCCCCTACTCACTCTTCATTAGTACTTGTAATTACCATTTCCATTCATAATCAGAAAAAATTGTACCACCAGCGCTTAGTGCCAACTAGTCTAGAAATTGCCATATTTTGCATGTTAGGGAGTGTTCATTTATTAATTACAGGGGGGGTGGTGAGATTTCGCACGGAGGGGCGAAAATTTTTTACGCCCCCCCCCTCGAGAGCGCGTGTAATGTTTCGCGCCCCCCTTGCCGAAGGCGGGGAAAATTTTTCGCCCCCCCCCTTTGAAATATAGTAACGCGCGGGCTTTTTGGCTAAAAAGGGGCTTACATTTTTACGCCCCCCCCCTCAGAAGGGGGCGGAAATTTTTACGCCCCCCCCCAAACCCACCACCCCCCCTGTAAATAATAAATGAACACTCCCTTAAGTTGAATATATAATTATGGGAGATTTACTTCATATCTAACCAGTTACAATACTCCAGATAAGAAAAGCTGCATTCTACTTAGGTCTACCAGATCACACATACCATGGCATTAGAGTCTTCCTGTAGATGACGCATTAATTATCATACAAGGGTTGAGATGCCATTGTCTGTAAGGACAGAGACCTATTCTAGTTCATCTGCTGTATCATGCAAACGGCAGGTCTAGCAGGCGGGGGTAGGTTTAGACTTGTCTTGGACACAGAGTGCAAATAGGGGCTATTGACATACCTGGCTGGCAGGGTGGGTTGGAGAGCTCCAATGATCCCCCCTGGGGAACACCTTATTACATACCATATAACACACCATGGAGGAAGTACACCCCACCCCACTGAGTCACCAGCTACACCTACACTCACCCCCTCATCGTCCCCACCCCAGGCCCTACTACATTGTGCAATTAACTTTGTCCCACCTCACCCATATCTCAATGCTAAAGTGACCATCTCTGCATGTACTTTACCATTTATGTTCAAATATACGCCCTTCTATTCAATTACCTAGTGAAGATAACACAACCTTGACTATTATTATACGGTTCTTGCGTTCTATTCTATGACTTAGCTCTTTAATATCGTAACTATTGTTCGACATTTGTGTTCAGTCAGTTGAAAATGAATTACTACCTTTGCACACCTTATCCACCTTTATATGACTAAAACTGCTTTTATTTAGGCTCTTACTCTCAATCTTTCCAGGCTTGAAATCAATGCCATTACTTTAAAGTAAACTACTTTGTCTGTGGTTTGCATAAAAAGTACAATGGACTAACGAAATAACCCCCACCCAGTATTTTGATTTTACTTCATATTTTATAATTCGATATAGCCACATTTCAGAGTACAGCATACCACGTGCAAACCACGCCTGTAAACAAAGGTACATGATAACCCTTTAAGGACAGCATGGTGCATTTAATGCATTGTGCAGTTTTGTTGATGACCGAATGCAGATCATGGAAGTGACTTCCTGATAATACATTCATGCATCATGCTGACCAAACAAATCGAAATAGTCAACATGATGCGCTCCTCCAGCAAGATACTGAATTGATCCATTCATTGTCCATGTTTCAATTTCCTCGCGACAATAGTTCCAGTACAAGAGGAGCATATAAACATAGATATATGTTTACACATGTATTTTTATAAGCTTAGTTATAAATGTGCTAAGTAGCTTTGAATAATTTAAATTTTAAAAAGGTACTCACTGAAAGACCAGCGCCAGATGGTCTTCGCCTCCTTGAGGGATGTCCAGGTGTAGTCCCAGCCGGCCTGCTCGAAGCTCAGCAGGTTCTCTACTGCCTGCTGCTGTGTAGCGTCCCTGACGGCCAGAAGACGGGCCCCCATGGCCCCACAGACGGATACCGCCTGGTCCCGGGGGGCGTTGGACGTAGAGAACTTGTAGCACATGTTGTTCACAAGCCGGAATCCTGCAGCACATTGTTGAGCTGGAAGGAGAAAGATGGGGATTCTTATTTGATATCAATTTACTAAGTTGAGTATCTAATTAAGAGACGTAAATAAGGAGGGAGGGGGGGGGGGTGTCTGTGAAACCAGCTTTATTACATTTTAATTATATTATTTTTGTTTTGGCAGTGTTTGCTGAATCATGAATGGAATGCTTGAGTGTGCATTTGTCCAAGACCTTTATTGAGTCAATACATATACCGTATTCGACGTAATAAGCGCCCTCCCCCTAATAAGCGCCCCCCCCCCTGTTTGGGGCATTTTTAGACTAAAACAAAGGCTCAAATGTCACGATTTACGAGACAATTAAACTAGGATTAAAAGGGATATGATCTACGAAATCCACACCATAGGGTGTGGTGGCCGGCTTCCATCAAGGATTCTGGATCACATATATTAGTCTATAATTTATAAGTGATGAATTAATGATGCATAATTGCATCACTGTTCACTTGATACAACATGATGTCCTTAAATGGCTTGTCTGAAGAAGTTATGATGCATGAATGCATTGCTGTTCACTTGAAGCATTATGTTGTCCTTGGGGGTTTGTGTGCAGAAATAATGATGCAGCAGGGATGCATTCATGTATCATGACGACAAATGAAACACAGTATAATTATAATAATAATACACTATGCGACCTTAATGGGTTAATACAGAGTAGAATTATTCGCCAGGGCTGCATTCATGCATCATGACAGCAAAGGACATGAATTCATTCACGCATCATGCCGACCTTATACATTCCCCACAAGAGAGAGACCCCGACTGTACAAATGATGGTGTTTTCTAATAATTACCTCCACCCGCAGTGACCCTCACCCACCCTCCATATACTAGCAGTACAGACCGCGGCAGGTGAGTCTCCCACCCTTCAGCATTGCACTTTGCCAGAGTGGTACATATCCCTAATATATGTTGATCACAACCCTCCCCCCACACACTGGACCGCGGCAGTCGAGTCCTACTCACAAGCTGTCAGATACATATGGCTGCCGCGGTCTGTACTGCTAGTATATGGAGGGTGGGTGAGGGTCATTAAGGTGTTAGCAGTGTGTGGCCACTGCAGAATGTGTGAACAACATCGTACCATTGAAAGCTCAGTAGACCGGAATGAGCAGTGCATTGTGGGTTATAATAGAGTGTTTGCCTGTAAGGTAGTCCAGGTCAAGCTGACGACGCAGGGTTCTGATCACGCTACAGCGGAGTGCAGTGCTGAGGGGTGGGAGACCATAGAGCCGCAGGGTTCTGATCAGCGGACAGCGGAGTGCAGTGCTGAGGGGTGCTGGACTAGAGAGCATATGTATGTAGGGTGTAAAAAGCAAACGAGCCAATGCTAATCCTATGGACGCGCAGCTCACGTTGAAACCTTACGGAAAAGTGAACTCCATAACCATGGCCGGGGACTCCGTCGCCGGCCAACAATTAAGTACTGAAACTACCATGAAAATAAGTTTATAAGCGCCCAGGGCGCTTATTACGTCGAATACGGGATGTCAAGAATATTTGTGTCGACATTCAGCTTGTGCTTTGAGTTTAAAGAATACACTTAGCCACATACTTTCTACAGTATTTCTTATAGTACGTGATTAACACTGCATGTTATAACTGCTTAAAACGATTCTTTCGGAAATAGCTATGACTTTTTATTGATCATTTATATTATGTTCATAACCAATTGACTGACTAATCATGCATACAATAGGAACACATTTTGCCCCCAAGAGAAAAGGAATGCATCCGGATGTGTGCTCGAGGTTGGGTGGTAACGAGACGCACCTAATTGCATCATGAATCAATAAGTAGGGGGTATTTCCCGGTCATTCAGGGATTTCCCAATGAACCTGATGAAGTGGCTAGATGAGCGGGGTAGGCTTTTATTTGATTATCCCCATCCCATTTAGTTTAAAAAAAAAGAATCCACTATTTAATATGCATATCTCATAAAGTACCCCCCCCCCCCCACGTTCATAACATCATCAGGCATCCCTCAGATTATATCCAACATATGACATATACGTATGACCATCATTATAGCTATGGGGATAGTGTGCACGTGTATATTACGTCATTGCAAATGGCGCCTGTCTCATGGGGTTCATCCGGGAACTGACAGTAGTGTGCGTACCTGGCGCCAGGTGGCCAGAGCGGCAGGTGCGTCCCGGTTGCCATAGTAACTCCCAATAGTGAGATCGATGTGGGATCACCTGTTCACATGGGAGTTAGGGCCGGGCTCGTGATGGGGAGAGGAATTATTTATGTTGCTAGGATACCTTACACCTCTCCAGGTAAACAGTAGAATGTGGTCATTTCTAGAACTGGAGTTATTGTTACTGAATAGATACAGGGATCACACTGCACTGCTTAGGCCTAACATGGGGTATAGTGTCGCCGTGTCTAATATGTAAGAGGTAACCTACCCATGCTGAGTCACGATCCTCAATAAATCAATTTGGTGCATCGAGACATGCTATAATTTGAATATTTATTAAGACTGTCAATGAATGGTAGGCATATCTACCCACCAAGTATTTTATCTAGGCTAACTATTGATTGAGACATGAGGACTTCTGAATATGAATAGCAATCTAATATTATCACTTTCTTGAAGTTTAACATGTGAGTGCCTTCCCGGGGTGCCTTCCTCTACGATTGGAACATTTTTAGTATAAGGGTTTTACATGGGGACAGTTCAATGAAATAGTTCAATACAGGCCCAGGCGCATCAGCTATGCCCATTATATATATGCCGTTGTATAGAAGTTTCTTCATGCGATGTTTCATAGGGCTTTTCTGTTAATGGCTATTTTCCAAAAGGAAACCAGACATTGCCGGTGACAGTACATAAAGGACCAGGATGTAGACTAAGATCAGTGGTCCATGACAGACTCTGTATACTAAATGTATATGTAGGTACGTGTGTACCGTAGTCACCCCTACTACCCACGACCAGAACCCTAGTAGGGGTTATTTATATGGGGTTCTCGCAAGGCGGAGTGCGGGTTATACGAGGTTTTGGGAAGAACACTATACCGTTCTATTAAGGTGGCCAAAATTGGATGCGGGTGCGGGTTATACCAGCGGTGTACAGCATTTGCAATGGTTGGGGGTAGTGTATTGTAACAGGGAGGGTATGGGGGTGTATGCAATCCTTTTGCAAAAATCTTTCATACAATTACTAGTTGCCACGAAGGGAGGTGTACCCTGTCCAAGATAATATAGAGTCACCAGAGCGGGAGGTAATATGTGGGCACAACAGGACGACCCTGGGTTCACAAGGGGTTCATATAGGGACATGGGGGTCGAGGCGATACCTCCAGTCCAACGCCCTACCTTCAGTAATAAACTCCTTTCCCCCAAACACATAAATAACTAGTTGTAAGAAGGTATAGGAAACTTCTCATATTATAGTATAAGTAAATCATATACAAAATGCACCAGGTGGTGGGAATCACACACCTGGGTGGGGAGGTCACACACCTATATACAGGTAACCCCACTGCAAGGATATCTCTACCAATTTCTATCTGTTTCGGTCTGTATGAAAGTCTGTATAGAGTAGAAGAAACATTTATTTTCTGGTATATGGTATAGAACAGGCTCATGATTGTGAAGTATGTTAACATCGTTCTTCACAAGTTGGACCTGCGCCGTATCGCATGAAGCTGTGCAACTTGAGTAGAACGATGTAATCAAGATTCTTCTGGGTTGGCCTTTGAAAAATTGTCCTATGCAAAAGTAGTCTAAAAAAGCTTTAATTCACTGATGTAGCAGGTCATAGAATACGGCTACTCCATATTCCACGAGGCCTGGAGTATAGTATTTCCAGTATTGACCATTGTATTTACCACGTGATAAAGCTATAGGGTAGAGCGCCCATGAGGTGACTAGCTGGTCTCTTGGTACATTGAGTAGACTGGTACACAGATCAGGAGCCATGTTGCCCTATGACAATTGCCCCCGAGGACGATCGGCCCTATTCTATACCCTGTGGAAGATCTGATAGTTCCCAGAATGGCACCCTGATTGAGACATACTGGTATACCCATAGTACCAGCAGGCCAGCTAGTCATCTCATGGGCGGTCTACCCTAGTCCTATATGGAAGTGCTCCTAGTTTTCGTGTTTCAGGACGTCAGACTACCTCACACCGATCCACAATCACATGTGGGGACCCAATTACACCCTTTTTACCTCCACATTATGCCGTCTTTCACCATTGAGGGCATGTCTCTTGTTCGCATGTACCAAGCTGCCTAGTTATAAATATGCCGGTCTACCTGGCCTAACTTGTTTTCCACAGATTTTCCATCCTTCTCCTTACTTTTCTTTTTTCCCTCCACGTTTATACCATCATTGCTTATTAGGAACCCCCCCCCCCCCCCCACTTAACCCTCCAATGGCAGCATAGTGCTTTATCCCACTATGACTTCTGTCGTCGTATGCAAGATTGTAACGTTGGCGAGCACCTAGACAGTGCTACATACCGACAATATAGGATTGATATGGTAGTGATGATACACTCCCAAATGTTTGACATGATGCTCCAATGCAGTGCATACTCGCCGGCACTGCGTCGGTGCATCATGACAATAAACATTGAGGCATGATACCGTCCTTAAAGGGTTAACTCTCAACAAAGTTGGCAAAGGCCCCTTCCTACCCCCTTCCTACCCCCTTCTTCACCCTGTGCGTGTAGCTGTATATATATATATCCACCACAGAGGGAGATCTGGAGGACTAAAAGGAGTTGGTGGGAGGGAGGGAGGGGTGTAAACTGTAAATGTTAGGGTAGGGGTAATGAAAGGGTGGGAGGGGGGAGGGGTATTGTACCTATTTTTGGTGTGAAGATGTCACGCCGACAACGTAGCAATAAGCTGAGTGAACATATACTTCACCTGTAAGACTGGCTGTCTTTATTCTCGGGTCTTTATTAAATGTTGGCGGTAGGATGCCTATATGAGAGGAGAGGGACCTATACAGACTGGCATCCTTCCAAACCCCAAATTGATACTTAGCTAAACTGAAGTAAGGTTTGGTTAACTTTACCACACCTTTCATGGCGTTAAAGAAAATCGACTAAGGGGGTGCTGGGTATCACTTTCTTGGTGAAATTCTCTCACCCTCAACCAGCGCAATGTCTGACTCTCTACCATGGTGATAAAATCACCAAGGGAGTCATGCATTGAGCCCAATGTGGGAGGGGAGTATTTTTCCGCAAAAAAATCTTACTATTAAAGAAAGTTCTAATGCCCAACCTGCCAGTATAAGTTAAATGTAATGCTAGTTAAAATCTCATGTACCATCTATCCTGGTACTTCAGGTAGCCGGCAGCGACACCCCCATATCCTTATCAGGTTAATCCCCTTCTTTCACACCTAGAACAAAGGCTGATAAGAAATTCACCCATAATGCATTGCTCTGGAGTCGGGGCCTCTGGAGTCAAAATGGCGGCCCCCATAGCCTAATGCACTAGTGCCGTCCCCTAACAAAGAGGTCCCGAGTGTATATCCCTTCAGACATAACTTGGGACACCCACGCTACTTGCAGATATAGCGTAGGTGTCATATAACTCCAACCTTGACATCATAAGGGTGGAATACACAGAATAAAAATGTGTATTCAACTGTCAGACAGTAAGATCCCTTTGAAGTTGAATGTGCATTTCCGAATACACAAGGTCGGGGCATGTCTTTAATCTCTTAATTGGTGGTAACCAGTGAACGTGTATTAGGCTGACCCAGCCAATCAGAAATGGATCCGCTTTCGCTCCATGACCTCATTAACATTATCTGTATGAGGCTAAGGCCAATCGCTCTCCGAATCTATGCCTTAGTACCGTTAGGGTCTACTGAGTTACTTCAGACACAGCATTGTCAAAACATAAACCATAAAACCCCAACATGCACAATAAACCCTCCAGGATGACAACATCATATTATCTACTGTGTATGCATATTGCGTGCATGAGGAGCACTACTGACTAGATACATTATATCACCATCGCCTACAGGTGGTAAAATATTCTTATTTCTAGAAATAAAAAGCTCCTTTAGATCATCTGAAGAAGGTCAGATACTCAACCAGGAAGAGTTTCAATCATCTCAGAACGTGAGCTATGGGGGCAGCGGGAGGTGGTCCATGATTATAGTTGACATACTATCTGTGAAATATCACATACTACCAAATTCCATGTATATCTGAAGGACACGAATGCTCCTCCATGGTCATGCCCCAACATCCATGCAGAGAATTACCATGCCCACATCAATGTGAGTATAACAATACAAAATACATCAATCTCAATATTTGCCAAGTTTACACAGAATGCCTATGTGTACTGAGGAGATGGGAACCGGCATTATGTATACACCTTGTCAATATTGGGCCAATTCTCTGCATTGGTTTAATGGAATGAGTGGTATCATGGTATATGCAGCACATTGAGGCACGGGAGGTAAGCCTCTTTAGAACTCAAACCATTCAGAGTTCCCTCTTTTATTCATGATCACGTTATGATAGTGGTATTCCTGTGGCGAGTGATCCCTTATCTGTATACATTGATCCATGAAGAACTAAGCTGTATTTGTATTGTATTTAGATGTCTTTATTTGGCTGCAAAATGTTAACATGGAAACTTTATCAGGCTGGTTTTACAGACATCCCTGTATAGATGCACTCCATAATCTTACTCATCAGCAGACAGTGAAGTAGATTTGTAGTAGAATCTAATATTAAATGTATACAACATACATTTGCTATTACAAAGGTTCACCAATGGATAAAGATTATCGTAAACCCTCACGTAGAAGCCGTGGCTAGTACGCGAGTCAGATCGCCGGTGTGGCTTATATATGGGATTGGCCCATGGTGGGGGTGTGGCTTATACGCTAGTTTTTGCTCCTATAGTACAGTATTAAAATAGGAATTTCTAGACCCCCATCCAGGCTTATATGATTCCTCTAAGTTAGAGGGGGCGGCTTATACCCAAGTTAGGCTAATACGCGAGGTTTTACCGTATACCATATCTAAATACTCTGTTTTGATCGTAGACTATTTTGGATTGACCCATTGGAGTACACTAAGCTGTATGATGGGCACGCATCAAGACACTATAGAACAAGACCTACAGTAGGATCCCAAAGGTCATACCTCGATGTAGTTTCGCTTTTCTCCAGTTTCGGTTCACTGCACAACATACAAGGTTCCTCACCAGAATGGGTGTCCACGTGGCAGGCAGTATTTGGTAGCATTGACAATACAATATTCTAATTGCCATGTTCAAAAGTCTACAAAATGCCATAGGGACAGATACAGGGACTGAGACAGAAAGAGAGACGGATATAGCCAGGGGTAGATTGGGAGTCATGGGGCCAGCAGGGCAGATACACTAGGAGAGAGACGAGCCTTAATTTGGAGGGAGAGAGAGAGAGAGAAGGGCAATAGGTTCATGCAATGTTAACGGTATATATAGCTCACGTTGCTACATGCTACTATGAGATAATTACCCCCTGTTTCTATAAGTAGTATGTGTGGCTGCGGAGGGGTCAAAAGCGACCTGGCGAGCTGGGCTGTTTTCCAGGCGACCTGGTACATTAACTTAAGCGATCTGTCGACTTTTGGAGAAATCTGCTGCAGTAAAAATGGTCTGAAAAATGGCCTTGTGACCTCGGGCCTTTGATTTCTGAGACTTTCCAACCTCGGAGGGGGACCCCTCTGCACCCCCAGAATACATGTGTATGGCACACACGCACTGGTGAATGGGAAGCAAGTAGGTGTAGTCCAATATGTTGCTGTAACACAGTCTATAGGCTATACACCGGGGAACAACCATTATACATCAGCCCAGAAATAAAGAAAACAAAGAACAAACAAAAAGAGTTGAATTACAGCCACGCACTGAAGGAGAATAACGGCAGATTATTTTTGTTTGTTTGTTTATTTAAAAGAAAAATGCAATAAGATTCCACGGTTACACCTACACTTTGAAATGGTTGGAGTAATGGCTCTACACCTCTCATCTACTTTGCTTCATTTTTCTTTTAGTTTGTCACTTAGAACTTTATCTTTTATCTTTTCAGAAGTCTCTATGAGACATAGTCCACCCATTGATGGGCTGCAGTCAGTGCTATCAATGCAATGGGGTTGGTGGTAGGGTGAAGACCTACACATGCTACATGGCTTTATCTTTGCCACCAGCTAGTATCTTATAGGGACAGAAGGGTGGAAGTGTGTTCTAACTCTGCCAAACTATTCTCTGGCTTGGATCCACATGGATCTCGGTGTGTGCCAGAGACCACTCTACCACAACCGAAATCTGAGACATTTACCTGACATGCTATACCAGTTCAACGTATAATTATGTTACTTTCTTTGTAGGACCGCTTGGGAGGGGCTCTCCACACCATATAAAAACAGATAGAACTAGATCAAGAAGAATACAATACCGCTACAATCCAGTACATGTATAAAGTATGTATTCATCTGATCCACGTACTTCTGAAGTACGATATTAAATCTTGATTAGAATAATGATAGTCAGGTTAAGTGATGAAATCTAGGGTAATCTGAGGGATAACAATTATCTATGACATGCTGTTGGGTTTAGTGATCAAAAGGGTAGTACCCGTTATCAAGGCTTATTGTACACATGACTGAAATAGGCCGATAGCATGAGTCATAATCATTTGTAAGATGGTTGAATCTCTTCCGCATGAGCCTTAGGCATGTCAACACTTTAATGCATACCTCCTAGACTTTAACAGAACTAGAGCATGTAATCATTGGAATTGCAAGCCTCAAAACAAAATTCCCATAATATATACATCTAAACTAGCCATGGGCAAGTCTAGTCTGACAGAAAAGGAGTATCAATGTTGAGTATTGTGTCGGCATTGCCATAATAATTAGGGGAACCTCTGTTACAGAAATATACACAAAAGTGTGAATATTTATTACCTTTGAATCCCCAACAACAATGGCTATATTAGATCAACACATTTATACCCATGCTCGTCCTGATATCCTACTGATAATCAATCTTTGTGATAACAACCAAAAGGTATGATAATGTAATAATCTAAAACAAAATGATAACAGAATTGAGGGGATTCCTCAATGTTTAACAGCCATGTACTACTGGTAGTGACATGGTGCTCAGTTTGCCAAAGAACTCATTGGTGCAAGTAGAGCAGGACAAACACCATACCACCAGAACACCACCAGAGCCATCCCCTGTGTGTGCCAAGAGTGTTGAGGGAACTTTTCGATGTTTAAACAGGACACATCCCAAGGATAATATAGGGCAGAACCTGTGCATGGTTATCCTTATACATTCATGAGATATATCAAAGCCCCAATCCATTTTGATTCTTTTTTTTGTGAATGGCATCTTTAGCTGATTCTGTAATCTTTTTGGGATGATATCTGGTGGAATTACTTCTCAAATAATTCTAGGTTCCTATGCTTACTTTTAGCATTGTCTAGCCAGGACAGTTTGTAATAGAGGGGACATTGTTAGCAGTTATAAACAAAACCCAAAGCAAATAGCAAACTTTTAAAAACAGGTTGAACATTGAGCTTCTTTCTCATTTTCCTTCTCATTTTAAAAGTTTCTCTTGTTAAGCACAAATGGGTGAGGTCAGTGGATAGGTCCCAAGATAGTCAGTCACTAGGACACGCTACAGTAATCCTCCAATCGGGTTTTAACACAATGTCTCTGTACACACCTAAAACATGCTAAAAACAGCCTTCCTGCTTGAGGCAGGTTAGTACACCTCATACTTCCTGAAAGAACACCATTGACTACACACTGACCCAGGTGGGGAGCAGACTTTACACCAAGACCTACGTGTGTCCGTGGTGTAGGGGGCCTGAAGGGGTGTAGGGGGGCTGGAGGGGGTGTAGGACTAGACACTAAACTTACAGGTAGGACGCAAGTGTACCTGGAGGTGGGTCTTAGTGACCTGGATCACCAGGATCACCTGAGGATCCAAGTCTGCTGGTGTGGATCCCCTCATGACTCCAGTGGATCCTGGTTGAGTCATGTAGAGCTGTCGAGCTTTTTGTGTGTTTTATTTTGCGGGTTTGTCCCTTTAACTAATGGATTGAGAGGACAGTACCTAACTTTTTGTTTCACCGCTTGGCAAGCCTTACACATTAAACAAAGTGAAAACAGTACACTTGGTGATAAAAATAGTTGTATTCGCGCAATCCACTGTCCCACCAAGAGATGGAATTGCAGCTAAATTGTGATAAATCTACCACCATGCTCCTCAAAAACACAAGTATTTTCATCAGACTCATCTATGAATGGTGAATTGTCAGCCTCGCCCTGCATGTTTTGCTTATGGTACTGTATATGCCTCCTTTTTGATGGCCTAAATGATCTTGAAATCGAAAAGCTTAGTCATACACAGGAAGAATATATGTACATGAAATTATCTTATTATATTTTTTATCTACAAGGTCAAACATTAATTTCTTTAAAAAATTCACACATAAATAAAACTTCTGCTATGAAAAAGACCCCCCCCCCCCATAATAACCTTTGAATTGACTCGGGAAGTAAAAACTGCACTCTTGTGTTTACCATGAACCTTCATTGGTACATTACACTTCCAGATCTACAAAACACTTTAACTTTAAGCGACATGTATGAGGTCATAAAAGTGTTTTTTCTAGCCTCCTGTGGGGTGAAACAGGGCGTATCCGACAGGTATCTCATTTTACCACTGTTTAGATAATGCCTCTTCTCGAGAGAGGTAGGGCATATCACCATGATACAGAGGGGCACCTCTTCTCTTTTTCAAATTATCATGCACTGATAAAATTGGAAATTTAAAGTGCAACAGAAGTTCACGCCTATGATCTGATCTGACAGCAAGAACTCCATGCTAAGACGGCTACATCTCAGTGTGACCTTGTATTGAGTAATACATTGTGTATGAGGTGGCTACAATGATGTCAGGACACAAAGGGGGCCTTATTTACCCCCACACTGGAACAGGTACAACAAGGTCAGGGTATATGTATTACCCCCTGATTCAGGGCATTATATACAGGTCCCTGTCTATCTCCGCTGACAGGTACACTTGTACAATGACATCCACCACTCTTATCTAAGAAAGACATGATACTTATTTACGATGTTGCCACTAATATAGGCCTTCTAGAATCAGAGTATCACATTGCCAATATGCATACATATAATGTATACTAAATTTGTAATCAGGAATCTCTGACGCGATATCGTCTTATATTTCACCTCTCCATGTCTCATTTTTAAATGGTAAATCTTCCCTTTCTCTCTTCTTTCTTCAAACCTGTCATATTGAACTCAGTAGGGAATCTATCGGCTGGATCCCAATGTGTGTATGTAATAGCCTTATCAGGAAGCCTGAGGCAGTAGGCATGAGAAGAGACATGTAGATACATGATATCATTGTTATCTGGGTAAGCAGTAGGCATATATTCAACCATCTCAATGAAGCTTCATCAGAATACCATCAACCAGGTGTTAACGCACTGTTGTATCACAGAACGTCTTCAGAAACACAAGATGGGGAAAGTGTGTATTGGGGCTAAGCCAAGACATTGTTCTCTACATAGTATAGATGTAGACCGTTCACCCATTAGCATTATGATTACATCAATCCAGGCACAATTGACACAATTCTGTGATCGACATCATATCATGTGAAAGAATCCGATATCAAGCTTGAAAATATTCACTAAGGCCTGTTAAGCCCTTATCCTACAAAATTGCCCTTATCCTACAAAATCATATAGGTTTGTAGTATAAGGGCTGTCAGTCAAGCCCTTATCCTACGAAATTTGCCCTTATCCTACAAAACACCTGTTGGGCCCTTATCCTACAAAATTGCCCTTATCCTACAAAAATATATGGTTTTGTAGGATAAGGGCTGTCAGTCAGGCCCTTATCCTACAAAATTGCCCTTATCCTACAAAACCTATATCATTTTTGTAGGATAAGGGCAATCAGTTAAGCCCTTATCCTACAAAATTGCCCTTATCCTACAAAACCTATATAAGGGAGGATTTGTAAGATAAGGGGTATCAGTCAGGCCTAATAAATGCACTACACCCAGACACCCCTTATTTTCATATATTTCACAAAGAAATCTAATAAACTTGAGATTTTGGGTGCCATCTTAGGGGCCATTTTGGACTACACACGGAAATCAAATAAACTTGATCCCACAGCATACCTATAGGCCCTATGTGTCTTGGCTAGACCTGGTGACAAATGAATTAAAGCATCTGGGACACTTTTGTAGGATAAGGGCAATTTTGTAGGATAAGGGCCTGACTGATTGCCCTTATCCTACAAAATACATAGGTTTTGTAGGATAAGGGCATTTTTTTGTAGGATAAGGGCCGATTTTGTAGGATAAGGGCTTGACTGACAGCCCTTATACTACAAAACTATACATTTTTGTAGGATAAGGGCAATTTTGTAGGATAAGGGCCTAACAAGGCCTTATATACTGGGGCCTTACTATATTATACAATATAATATTAGTCCCTTGGAAATAGGGAGGGTCAGTTGAGCTTTCAGGTGTTCAGACTCCTTGTAGAATTAAGTACTAGAATGGTCGATCCTATTATACATCTTGATGGGTTTTCTGGGGGGGGGGGGGTTCTGATACTTGTCCTAGATGCCATATGTCCACAGAGTAGGGCATTGTCGGGATATCCGTGTGGCTGACAAATCGTGTCACTGCCTTATACATTATACATTACTAGTATACATCGCTTCATTATGTACACCAAGAAGTCTACACTGGCCGCGTTCCGGTTCCCTGCGCCAGGTAATGCCCCTCCTGTGCAACGCAGTGCTGCGCTCCAGCGACCTAGCTCCAAAAACGCCAAAAGCCAGCCAAAAAAAAAATAGAACTGAGGTTAAATGTCAGTCCATGAAAGTTCATGTAGGACATCTACTATAAAACCTAGTCCGAAACTAGCTTCAGGGATTGGAGTATGTATACCTTATGGATAACTGCTTAATCCCCCAAATCCTGAAATAATTCCGCTTTAATAGGTTGCTTGACATTAAGAAGGCAGTACATCGTGACCACCCACAATCAGAGGGAGGTTTAACATTGACAAGCAGTGGAATGTGTAATTATAGATTTAGTTGCCAGCTTCACCTAGAGAGTATGTGATATTTATGTGAAAGAGATTTCATATGGTTGTAATCTGTGAGTTCTCTAATATTGAAACACATCTTCGCATTCTGTGCAGGCTATTTGGAATGATATATGCTATTAAAAGGCAAGACAGTTTATGTACATTTGCAGATTAGTTATCTCCATAGAGGGTGATGGCCTCACATCAGACCACCAATACAACCCTAACTGTATATATACATGTATATGTAATGACTCATATGGCTCTCAGGGCTCTCAGGGTGTTGTAAGGGCCATTAAACCCCAATACCTTAGACTAGCAGTCATCCAAGTCCAGGGTCCGTGCTCCAGGGCTACTACTAAAGCATTGCGAGTTTTAATCAGACCTGTAAACTCTGCATAAGAATAAGCCTCACCTACTGGAGTAAGAGCCCCCCTGAGTCACCTCCCTAGACCTGTGTCGTGAGGGGCTTACCAGGTCGGCTGTGACTTTGGGGCAGGTAGATGTGGGTGGGTAAAGCTCACCCCCACACTCATTACTCCACCCCTATTGAACCATACCTGTACCTCAACATACCTGCCACGCCGGCACATATCAATATGAAAACCATTTGAATGGTTTGAATGGAACCCATTATATATAATGTGTTCAGGTAGAGTGGATTCAGGAATGTCCTAAGATAAGACACTTCCTGTGCATATGCATTACACTGCATTGATTTGTGGAGTATTAAAGACATACCTGGAAATTATATACATATGAATTATGATTTCAAACATTGCTGGCACTTCATTGTTGTTATTGGTACTGTATCTCCTATTTCTGATGTAGTTAAAATAGTACAATTTCTGATACATGAGATGTGGTTAAAATAGTACAAAGTAGTAGCCACGGACTCACGAGTGAATAGGAATGATTGAAAAACATAATGTTTGGCATCTATTCACCTGATATTACCAAACTGCTGCTAACTTTACTTATACCCCTACCCTATTCCTACCCATATAAATCCAGACCTTACATTTAAAGTGGCATTCTCACCGAGCCAATCCCACTCACAATACTGGTACTGTTCTAGTCTACTATGTGATTAAGTGCGAGTGGTGAGAATGCCCCTTTAATCCATGGTAGAGGAGTCAGCACACCACCATGTAGTTCGCCCATGTGTAACACTGACATGTCGTGTCCTAATATAGACAGCCTCGTGCCTGAATGCACCCAGTCGTGCTAATCCTGCCCAATACCTTAATTAGAATGTTATAGGTGTACCTATACATGCACCTGTGTGTATGGATTATTAATACAATGTAGTGTTGTATAGATGGGGCAGCATATGGCCACTGTCTGGTCATCTCTACTTAGTAATACCCTGCCCACATGGCAGACCCCCCCCCCCCCCCCATTTCTGCGTATTTCTGCCCCTGACCCAGTGCAGTAAGTCCTCCATTGTTGTCCTTGCGTCATGAGGTTAGCCACCACCTTTACAATTACACTCACAGGTCACTTGTTGGACAAACTAAACACGTGTATATAAAAAGAAATAGAACCAAGATGTAGGTGGGATTATCGGATATGTGGTGTGGTGTGGTTAAATTTAGAAACACGTTGGTGGTCAGCTGATGATAGTCTTTGATAGAGCTCATTTTATTTTATTCATAACTCTACAGCCACATAATGATTCCTAATATATTTTGTACGTGTAGCATGTGGACTGGTACTTTTGTGTTTTGTTTCAAACCATTAAAAAGCTGTTCTCTCTAGTAAACTAGAGACCCGTAAGAGACTTCAGATGGTCTATCCAATAGTCCCCCGGGTACCTCCCTAAACCCCCTCTTCACATCTTACAATACAATACTCAAATCGGACATACATAGTCATAGGAGAACCAGTCATGCATGTTGACTTAATGCTGATGTTTCACAACTTCTCACGATGCCTTGTGGGGGCCCTTGATGGGGGGGGTCCCCATGTCGCATGTCGATTTTAAGAAAGGCCCATGTCGCATGTCGCTAAGGAAAAACCCATGTCATTAGTGTCACTAAGTGATGTTGTTTATTATGCCTCACAGCAAGAGAATTTTGACATTTCTAGCACCAAAATGGTGCATTCTGATGCATTTTTAGAGCTTACACCCCTTGCACTTCCTGCAGAGAACAAGGGAACACCCTCCAAGAAAATTTTGAATATCTAGACTTGAAATAGTGCATTCTGATGCACTCTCCAATAATTTTTCTCATGTCACTTAGGCCCATGTCCCATGTCGAATTTAAGAATCAGCCCATGTCCCATGTCACTTACATGGCCATGTCCAATGTCGATTTTAAGAAATGGCCATGTCACCATGTCGGATTTAAGGAATAGCCATGTCACCATGTCGAATTTAGGGGTCTAGGGCCATCTTGTGAGTGACCAGTATTGTGGACGCCATTTTGCAGACTCCAATATAGAAGACCTTCCTGGTTCAACATATAAAAGCAGTAGTCGTGACAAAGGCTGCAAATAACCTGACCCAGAAATAACATAGGGTCAGCACTGACCAGTCATGACTCAGTGCATGGGAGGGGGGCGGGAGTGACCAGTACCCATAGACTAATATTGATCTATGACAAACAGACAACTCAGCAGTAACGAGTCCTGACTGACCAACATACCTGGCCACCTCACCCAGTCTAGGCCTCCAACACCAGAACCACAGTCTACACCCTATGAGAATACCGATAGGTATTTACTCTGGACCATTTACAACTGAATCTAAGAAATGTCATAGATGATGAGGGCTGAAGCTAATCCCAAGGACCTCTATATATATGCCTCAAGGGGTATAATATATTTGAGGCCAAGACCTTTGAGGTCTGCCTTAAACTTCTTCTACATGTATATATTGAAGGGTAATTCCCTTGGTGTTGGTGCATGAACAGGTTATACCAGCAAAATTGTATTTCATATAAAGCTAGTGAGTTGTGACCTCTAGGGACATCACTGGTAACCAAATCGCTGCTGTAATCCTCCATAGATTAACTTGGGGTGGTAGGGATTTGTGTACGTTTTCCGCCTGAATTGAACTTTTGTGGGGAGCAATTACTTTGTACGCACAGGAATACCCACAACCAATATGAAGAAAAGTGGCCGACCCCAGAAAACAACAAAATTAATTGTTTCTCAAAAATATTGCAAAAACAGCCGAAACTAACAGGTCTGCATAAAGTTTTTCCACAAGGAACCAACTCTGCATATTATACTAAACTACTAAACCATGACATGGACATCCTAGTTTGTGACTAAATGTGTACTGGTCGTGGCTCTGGGTATGGCAGGAATTTCTTGAACCACACAAAGAGTAACACCACCTCCTACCTGTACCAAGTACACCCAGTTCCTGGGGTACAGGTGGGTGAGGGTGGTGAGGCAACAACTAATTATGTGAAATGTCCTAGGTTCACCTCTTTCTAGAAAGGAAGACCTAATTTCCTTTTTCTAGTTCATGAATTTTGGACAGATTGCAGCCCTACCTATAAATGACCAATACTTTAAAAACAAACACTTCTAAAAAACACACCATAAAAGTTCCCCCTCGCTCTCCAGTTATAGTATTATCCCCAACTTGACCCTTAAACACACTTTCCTCCTAAGCTTGGCCTAAGAGATATTTAGGGCAGAAATAGAAGCACTCAGAGGTGAATCCAACGAGTAAGCCTTACATTAAAGGGTGCTGGCTCTAGGGATTAATGATTTACTGTGTATACCACTACTTTACTGCTTTAAACTTAAGAGCCCAACTAATCTGGATGAGTCAGGGAAACTACCCACAATCCTTGGATTGGTCAGGAGCAGGGACTTGTTGTGGCTTTTTTGTTGATGACTAAATCTGTATTTGAGAGTAATCAGGAGAGGGTGGCTCCTAGATTAACAAATCCAGCATGTATATTTAGTACCAACAGGTTCGACTTGGGTTTTCATATGTATACATGTACATAATATTATGCGCTCAATTCATAAGGGGATTGACATTGGCTATGCATGGGCATTCAGTTGTTAGAGAATAGACACTATTTGGAAGACAATATGAACTAAAGGGGGTCCTTCACAACTATGTATTTGCCTCTACATGGGTAAAAACTGACAAGGGCGACACAGCGACACGGCCGTTTTATGCCCTTGTAAAAATCCACAGACACAGGAAAATCGGGGACAAAAATCGACACAGGGATTTTTCTCTTAGTTCTTATTTACCTAAAATTCGACACAGTGACACAGCCCTTCTACTAAAATTCGGCACAGCGACATGGTCAAAAGTGTGGGCACATTGAATTTACTCAACCTTTACATTTATTGTGTTCCTCTGCATACTATTTGTAGAAGCATAACAAAGCACTGGGTTGGATGGTCATGGTAATATTTTTTATCTCCAATGCTATGCTATAGAGTGGTGGGTTAGACCTTCATCATCATTATCATCATCATACTCTCAAAACATTGACATGTTATTTCCTCTGTCTGTGACAAATAATATCTTCAATGCAGACTATTACAAATACTCATCAGCTGTGCCTTGAACTACTAATATGGAAACTTACTGTAGTAAGTGGCGTGGCTTGTCAATGTCAGACATTTTCTAGGTTGGATTCGTTTTTTTCAGTCCCTATCATTATTGCACATATAAGAAGAAATGCTAAAAGATTTACTGCCGACAACAAATACTCACAGAAACTTGAGATCCTTGCTGGATCTAGTTTATGGCTACTTTGAGATGATACCCATCTATGACAACTATGATACAACATAGCTGTTGAAACAAAAGTACAGGTGGCAAACTGAAGAGCATCTTTTGTGTTGGTTAATCTTATGTGCGTATTTTATTCTATTCATAACTGGGTCGAGGGCCCCAATAATCATGACCCTACAGTAAGTACTTAAAACAGCAAAGGTGCCTAAATCTGTGTTAAACCCCCTATGTATATACAACAGATTCAATTAGGAGGTAACAGTATGGGGTGTGCTATTATTGTTGAAGCTTAAACCCCGGGCTGCCGTACATAAAGGGCTGAGTACCTGTCATGCCTGTACTCGACTGTTGCTGCCGGGGAAGCAAGTTCTATGCCTTGAAAGCAAAGCCCAAGCTCGCACCACCTCGACCTCGTTTCCCGAGCGTCATCGCTGGTACTAAAGGTTGCTGGTTAAAATAGTTCCTGTGCGCTTGGTGCTGTTGTATTAAAAGTGCAGATGGGTACCGCGTACGAATCCCCCCCAATATACGGGGGAAGTGATGCGGTCATGGCCTCCTAAATACCAGCGATGTCGCTCGGACTTTGTCCAAGCGCGAGTTGGGGCCAGCTTGAGCAAAGCCGGGAAGCAAAGTCGTGACTGACTAGTGCAGGGTGGGAAGTCTAGCACTTCCTGTTGCCCGCGTCTCTGTTGTCCCAATTAGTCATGGTCCCCGTCCAGGACTGAGATACCTCCACTAAAGGTACCATATAGCCATGAAGCATAATTATCTGCCTTGTTATACACATGACTGTGTACAGGGTTGTAAAAGACGAATGGTAATGATGTGGTTACAACTTGGCCTACTGACCAATGGTTCTGTGTACCTGATCCACTTTACCATTGCTCTGCCTTTGTTCAACAAGAATTTATTCAGGTCCTACAGGAAGTGCATATAGAAACGAATTAATTATGATAATAACTTCCCTCCATTACAATTACCCCAAAAACATACTTAACAGAGATTAGGCAGACATAAAAGTCCCGGGGTATAAGTATATGTCATAGAATATGTTTGGGACAAATACGTAGATATGGAAATCAATGTTAGTAAATTTTGCCATTGGGTGGGTGTTAATGTTAGATATTGGGGCTCAGATATTGGATAGCTCACTTTGGTGAGCACCTTCAATTATACATTACATAATTGGTCATTGCTTCACAGGCAGTAAAGAATAAGAGGACGATGTATTATGGGTGTGGTAAAAGCTTATAGTAGTAGACAGGCCGTGACAGGCAGCCGGCTTTACATTGGGGGTGGGAAGGTCCACAAATAGACCTGCTATTCTGGCTGTGCTTGGTGGGGGAGGGTCAGGCCTTGGACACACAGCATGTCCACTGCTATATATGGTTACATGTACCTGTATGAGGCCCTAGGTGTACTAAATGTGGCGCCCCAATGTCCTTCCCTACCCCTTTTATAACATGTTATTGCTATTGGAAGTTATACATGGCAGGGACCGGAGGCTTTCCATACTGGCCATAAGGCTCTGTAGTACCCGGCATACTAGCAGGAAGAGGGGGAGCGCCACAGGTGTTTCAGCCGGGTGTAGGGGGAGGGGGAGTATGTGTAGTGTTCAAAGGTAAACTTACCTGAAGATAGTTCCACCCGTACCAGCAGGCAGACCACCGCTAAAGCACATAGTACCCTCATGGTGACGATATCTTCCTCCTACTTCTTCTTCTAAAGGTGGTATATTACACTTGTTCTAGCCTCCTCTGACAAGTATAGTCTGGCTGAAAATGAAGAGAACGTGTGTGCCTGCCTGGTCGTGGTAAGTTCTGCCTCACCCACTCACTGGACAGCCCACTCTGCTGTGTGGGTGTAGGGGGTGGGGTGGTGCTCAGGTGTGGGGAGGGTGCTGCCTTCCTCAGAGCGGAACGCCCTGCTCACACTCAAGGCTTTAGCTGTCTTGCTGCAGGTGAACAATCTCCAACAAGAAGGGGTTCCCCCTTATGCTTCTCTCAATGTCTGAAGGTGGTCGGGGCCAGCTTGGTGGGTGGGTGGGAAGAGCGTCCGGGATAGGGGTAAGTTTGGTGTGGGTGAGGGAGGGTGAGGGAGGGAGGGTGAGGGTGGGAGCAGTTGGAGCAATGGGAGGGTGGGAGGGTGTTTCCTGACCTGTAATGTAGGCTTCCCACAGTGCACCACGCCCGGGGCACCACGTTGTGTGGCGGCGTCCGCCTTGGTTCAGCCAAGCGTGGCGGCGTGTCATGTTGAACACTGCGCCACTCGGGGATCCAGTATAACCCATCCATGACTCCCTGCACGGGGAGGTGACATAGCCATACTGTCCCACGGCGGGTGTGTGCCACATGTGGCGCTCTTATACGTAGTGGGTACAACTGTTGGAAACTTAAGAGGACCAATCAATTCATTATGTCCTTTATTGGCATGATTCATGAATGCAGGCAGTGCTGCATCCATGCATCATGGCAACAACGTGCCTCTACATGGGTACCCCCAATTTTGACCGTGTCGCCGGGTCGAATTTTAGCAGTAGGGCAGTGGCATTGTGTCGATTTTTAGCTACATAAGAACAAAGAGGAAACCTCCTGTGGGTCGATTTTTATCCCCGATTTTCCTGTGTCTGTCGATTTTTAAAAGGGCCAAAAAGGGCCGTGTCGCCGTGTCGCCCGTGTCGATTTTTACCCATGTAGAGGCACAACAACGCTGTAGTATACGCCGGGAGTATACGTCCCAGGGGCGGATCCAGGATTTTGGAAAGGGGGGGGGGGGGGGCGTGAAATAGGCAATGCACTAGGGGTATTGGAAATTGTCACATTAAAATGTACATAAACATAGGGGGGCGCACGCCGGGTCCGCCCCCCCCCCCCCTAAATCCGCCCCTGCGTCCACGGCGCCGTTTCTGAGAAATAATACCATCTAGTTCTTCCACAATTATAACACATCAAGTGGACTTAGTTTCAGATTGGTATATTATTTGAGGTTTGACCAAAAAACAAAAGAAAAACATACATGATGAGACCCTAGTTATGGAACCAAGTGAAAGATGTATGCTGGACAGATGCGCCATTAATTCTGTGGTAGCAGGTCATACTAAAAGATACAAAAATGTAAATACAAATTGTACATGTTGATTTCTTTCTTCGAATTATTTAAAAAAAAATTGATAAACCAAAACCTTTGCCCCATGTCCAAAACAACTTTTCTGCTTGTGAAACATTACAGACCATATTCTGAGAGTTAAAGAGTAATGTAGTTACTTTGGAATGTTATATTCCATGCATATATCTGTGTGCGCCAAACGCTATATAAACAGTATGTAATCCTATTGCAGGCCACTCAAACCTCAAGGTGGGATATCTTAGACACTAGCATGGAAACCCCGTATTTGCTTAACACTTCTGGAAAACACATGTAATTTGCACCTTATTGTGAAAATAATATGTGAACATTAATATATTTTAATTACTTAGTCCATGGAAGATAGCTTGAACAGTCATACCGCTATTATCTGTCTTCTATAGCTAATATTTAGTAATAAGACTTTAAGCTGTAATTTTGGTCAAAACAGTATTGCAATTATGTGTATCGGGTGATGACTCATAAGTGGTTCATGTCCATTGGTTGTCATGGTCAACCCCATGATAGAGTGTATCAATTCTTATGAATAATATGATGCATCAATGAGTATATAGAGTCATTGGATGCATGTACGGCCACAGTGCATTAAAGAATCATGCTTCCCTTAAATGTTAAATGGTTAAATACATGCAGGTACCCTGGGATATATGATTTTTCCTATGGTGTTATGGTGTATCATGTTATCTATAGTGTGGATCTTATTTATTCTTATTGTTTTATTGATCGCTCATAACACATAAATACAGATCGTCATGATCTCATTACTGTCTCATAAGGGTAGTTAGATGGCAGAGGTAACTGGTAGATTGAGTAGATTTGTACCCTATTAGCCCACACATAGAACATTATCAGTCAGGCTTAGCAAACAAATTATTTGTTTAGGGTAACCCTACCTCCTTAGAGGGCCGACCCTAACTTTTGTTGACAATTTTCCCCCAAAAAGTTAATTTTTTAAGTTTTTTTTTGTGACAAATTTCTTCTTTTTCCCCCACAAGATTTACAACGTGCCTTGAGCTTTCTACATGTGGGCACTGCTCATGTAATGACTGAGCTTGAAGAACACATTGTACCACAGCATCATGACAATAGTTACACTTTCTTGTTAATTCGGTGGTAGCCTGCAGTAGAGGTCAAAATAATTTCCTTCCATTGACCACGACATGGCCATCATTGGGTATTTAGTCTCATCACTTCTATCGAGATCAGAAGTATAAATATATATCCAGATAACATTGCGCTCAGGAGCCCGGGGGGGACAAGATCGCTTTCTAGCCAATTATGACATTTTCGGCTTGACCTTTTGGGGTTTGGCATCGGTCAAAAGTAGGGGGCTGCCACGCCCCTTCAGACAGGAACTTTCTTTTGTCTTCCCAGCCAACTGTGGTACAAGAAATGTAAAACGAGATATTGTAGGAACACAACAGTTAGTCTTGAACATCCAATAGATCATGATTAGGCTTCGGTTATACAGCGGTGCAGTGTGACTGAGGTCTGAGGCAGTGGGGAGGTGGGGTGTGTGTGTGCGGTGGAACAGGTGGGTGAGTTACAACTTGGGGGAGAGATAGATTTGCATAACGACTGCCTCCCACCCACTGACTGGATCCCACCGACCCCAAGAGCACTGAGGCATAACACAGCACATTGTAATAAAAATCTACACTGGTCCCTCGGCCACCCATTGAGAGTAAGCCATAAGCATAGGCCGGCTGAGCACAGGTTGTCAGTTGTGGGTGAACGGAGAACCCCATGTAACCCTATAGCGATGACTCGGGTTTCTCCGTATGGGCAGCCATGTTAGTTCTGTGCTCGCAACCTATCGTGAGACGTAGGCAGTGACCAGGCAGTCACACACCATAGCTTCCGGGGAACAGGCTACACTCCGAGAGCAGAACCAAGGTCTCACGAGATTGCTGATGTCAGTGTAAACACCCTGGCTGCGGGAACAAGTCCGATCCCGGTAGAGGCCTACACCTCCATACCAAGACTGTGTCATTACTCGGGGTCATTTCTCAACTTGTAGGCGATACATTTAGTTCATAATTAGCCTCTACAATAACTGTAAATAAAAAGCCAATGTTTGGATCATCATAAGTTCATAAGTTTCTAAAATTAGCAAAATCTATGATTACAAATAGCTCCCGACCCTACCTTGAATAAATAAAGAAGACACAAGGCAAAAAAAAAGGTTGGTTTCCGGTAACATGGTCTGACAAGCTAGGCCCGGCCGGCCGGATTTTTTTTTTTTTTTAATTTCTTGTTTTCTTTTTCCCTTTTTAGAGCCCGGTTTTAGGGTTTTTGCCATAAAATCCTTAATAATTGTCCGATTTACGAACCGTAAAAATGAGCAAATGATAAAACTTTCCAGAAAAAAAAGAGGGGGGACCCGGCCCTGTTTTGCTAGACCCGGTCGGGCGACCGGAAACAACCCTTTTTTTTGGCCCAAACACGAAAACAAAACTCACACAACAAAAGGCAATGTGTAAGTAACTCGCCTTTGTGATTAGCAATAGACTTGACGGGAGATTGTGCCAGGCATTCTATTTCTGGTTAGCATAGGTAATTACCCCCCCCCCCCCCCCCCCCCACCCCTCTCCCCCACAAACACATGCTCCCAGGCACCCTACGGGGATCAAACAGTATTCCGCATTAGCAAGTTGTCCTGTGTACAGCGCCATGTTTATTGGTACCAGTGTAACCAGTGTAACCTCCAGCAACCAGCTCAGCCAAATCTCTGGTCCGAAATTAGGGTACAAACAGGGTGTGAGTATTGTGAGTGGGTTGTACCTGGGCATTACTTATGTCACCTGTCCCTCATAGAGTAGTGGTTAGCATGGTGGATTCATGATGAAGAGGACCTAAGCAATACCAATACCTTTTCTTACTGATATACATATAGTTTCTTTGAAGAAATAGGAATAAAATATTTGTTCAAAGACTATTGATATTTCTTTGATATCATTTCAATGTTGTTACTCACTTCTACTTATCAAAGCAAAATATATTTGATATATAAGAATGTAAATTCATGGTATGGTCACCAAGACATGACTTGACAGGGATTTGAGCTTAGGCCCTCTTTATCATGAATCCACCATGCTAACCATTACTCTATGAGGGACAGGTGACATAAGGAATGCTCAGGTACAACCCACTGACAATACTCACACCTTGTTTGTACCCTAATCTCGGACCTGAGATTTGGCTGAGCTGGTTGCTGGTGACAAGGGGGGTACAGTTGGTACCAGAGCAACACCTGGTGGCAGCACCAGTATCTCGCTAGTGCCTAATACTGGACAGTTTATGCATATATATACCCCACAACCTTGGGCATCATATTAGGCTGTGTCTCGCCAGATCGGACCACCAATGTAAAAGTCTTTGACAGGGTATCATCTCTGACTGGGTGCCATCTTTGACCGGCTTGACAGAAAACGGTTTATTTAGGGCAGATGGAGATATAAATGGACTCAAACGGTTAATGCAGGCTTTAAGGGTTAAAATAGCTTGATTATTTTCAACATTTGTTATATTTATGTATGCACCCTTGTACATACTGTAATGGATAAGATGTGCTTAATTGACTGATTAAATTAGTTTTTCCCTCATTCACATTGTGGGTATACGGATTGCAATTACACCCCATACAACAGCAAATTGTTCTATCGTAAATTGTCCTTTCTGTTAAACCAAATAAAACTTTCTTACACAATTTGCGTTACCCCTCGTTTTGAGTGAGATATATAAGGTATCCAATGTCTTTAAAGTTTCACCCTCACTTCTCACACGCCTATAGCCCACTGGGGCGACACCTAGTGGTGCTTTCAGGTAATCTGATGCCGCCACCAATAATAATGATAGTCTCCTTATTCCGCATTAGCGAGATACAGTGGCTCCCCCTTATGGACCATTGTTACCAATCATAACCCTTTGCTCTGCAAGGACCAGCTCAGCCAAATCTCGTTTCCGAGATTAGGGTACAAATAGGATTTGTGTATTGTGAATGAGTTGTACCTGGGCATTCCTTATGTCACCTGTCCCTCATAGAGTAGTGATTAGCATGGTGGATTCATGATGCAGAGAACCTAAGCTCAAATCCCTGTCAAGTCATATTATGGGGGCCATGCAATGCATTTACATTTTTATATATATCAAATATATTTTGCTTTGATAGGTAGAAGTGTGTAACAACCTTGAAATTATATCAAAGTGTTTGGACAAAATGTGTATTCCTATTTCTTCAAAGGAATTTTATATATTTATGAATAAGAAAAGGTATTGGTTGTTAATGGTGTGGTTATTTCTGGCTGTTCAAACACCCAGTAACCCAACGTCCGAAATGGTTATAAAAGGCACATGTTTTGATATATATCTGGCTGTTCAAACACCCAGTAACCCAACGTCTCAGGGCCTAGGATCCTAGTACCTAAACGGTGTGCGGCATCTAGGCCCTGAGGAAGATAGGCCCCCTGATGGTCGGCCACCTGATGTTCAGCCCCCTGAGCTTCAGCCCTCCGGATTTTTGGCCCCCTGATGTTCAGCCCTGATGATCTTAGGCCCCCTGAATATAGGCCATGTACCTAACATCCATATTCAAACGACCAACCACAGAAGCAGGTTATGTATAGATTACCTGAGCAGGTTATCCTATTCAAACATCCAGTAACCCAACGTCCAATCAGTCATGTTTTAATTCATTTCTGGCTTTTCAAACACCCAGTAACCCAACGTCCGATTAGGCATGTTTTGATATATTGCTGCCTTTTCAAACACCCAGTAACCCAACGTCCGATTAGGCATGTTTTAATTTATTTCTGGCTGTTCAAACACCCAGTAACCCAACGTCCGAAATGGTTATAAAAGGCACATGTTTTGATATATATCTGGCTGTTCAAACACCCAGTAACCCAACGTCCGATCAGGTATCTTTTGATACAGTTCTGGCTGTTCAAACACCCAGTAACCCAACGTCCGAAATGGTTATAAAAGGCACATGTTTTGATATATTTCTGGCTGTTTAAACACCCAGTAACCCAACGTCCGATCAGGTATCTTTTGATACATTTCTGGCTGTTCAAACACCCAGTAACCCAACGTCCAAGATGGTTATAAAAGGCACATGTTTTGATATATTTCTGGCTGTTCAAACACCCAGTAACCCAACGTCCGATCAGGTATCTTTTGATATATTTCTGGCTGTTCAAACACCCAGTAACCTGGTAAGGTGGTTGGGCGTTGGGTAGGGTGGTTGGGCGTTGGGTAGGGTGGTTGGGCGTTGGGTAGGGTGGTTGGGCGTTGGGTAGGGTGGTTGGGCGTTGGGTAGGGTGGTTGGGCGTTGGGTAGGGTGGTTGGGCGTTGGGTAGGGTGGTTGGGCGTTGGGTAGGGTGGTTGGGCGTTGGGTAGGGCACCCAGGTGTGAGTTGGTCATGTTGGGTTAATGGGTGTGAAAAGACAGGATGTTATTGTCTGATTTGGCGGGAGATTGGCCTATATCCCGCCAAAATACACCTTAGGTAGGTGTGTTGGGTGTTTGGATGTTTGGTAGGGGTAGGGTCAGGTGTTAAGTAGGGTTAGGGTCGGGTGTTGGGTAGGGGTAGTGTTGGGTGTTGGGTAGGGTCGGGTGTTTGGTAGGGGTAGGGTGCTGGGTGGTCGGGTGTTTGGTACGTGCTTGGATGTTGGATACGGGTTCGGGTGTTGGGTGGTCGGGTGTTGGGTAGGTGGTCGGGTGTTGGGTGGTCGGATGTTGGGTAGGATGTTCGGGTGTTGGGTGGTCGGATGTTGGATAAGTGTTCGGGTGTTGGGTGGTCGGATGTTGGGTAGGGTGTTCGGGTGTTGGGTGGTCGGGTGTTGGGTATGTGCTCGGGTGTTGGGTGGTCGGGTGTTGGGTATGTGCTCGGGTGTTGGGTGGTCAGGTGTTTGGTATGTGCTCGGATGTTGGATACGGGTTCGGGTGTTGGGTGGTCGGGTGTTGGGTATGTGCTTGGATGTTGGGTAGGTGTTTGGGTGTTGGGTGTATGTATGTTACTATAACCTGCCTTAATCATAAAATTGTTGGACGTGAGGTGCTTGGTTGTTTGAATGATATATCTAGTCATAACCTGCTCAAAGATGGCCTAAATTCCGGGGGGCCTAAAATCAGGGTGCCTATCATCAGGTGGCCGAAATTCCACAGGGCCTATCATCAGGGTGCCAAACTTCCTCAGGGCCAACCTTCAGGGGGCCAAAATTCCTCAGGGCCTAGGATCCTAGTACCCCAATAAACATGGCGCTGTACACAGGTCATCTTGCTAATGCGGAATTATGTCCTTACATTTAGCACATATGTGAGATGCGTTTCACCCAATTGATAATGCTGAATTATAATGAAAAGAAAAGAGACAAAACACACACAATTAAACATGAATATATGGTACTCTGGTGGCATGTTGAGATACATGTATCTTCTAAAGTACAAATTCTTCTACAAGTACAAATCAATATCAAATATCAAGGTCAGTTCTATTTTGCTGAGCAGAACGAATTAGACAAAGGAATACAATTATGTGGCTATATAGAGGTAAGTGTCACAGTGGATTAAAAGGAGACCCAATACAGAAGAAACATAGTGTAAAGTATTAAACAGGTATATGTGTGAGGTGTGGGGTAGTGTTACCAGGTTAAGGCTGCACATGCGATTAACAAAAGGGAAGGGGTATTGGGGTTTTATTGGGGGAAACATAGGTAATGATTTTATATACAATGCTTGGGATTAAGTCGTGTGGATAAAGAAGAACCTGCGAACACGGGTGAGACAGTTGAATATCATTATTCTTCTTTAACAGAATATACTTGACACATTGACCCCTCTAAGCACCCACACACTGCATCTATGTATAGGTACAGTATCTAGTAATACTTTAGGGAATAGGGCACGGGATATGACCTTAAGTGCGCAAATCTCGGTACCCCTCCAGCGACAGTCGGAGTGGAGCCGGGACAGGTACTCAGCCACATATATAAGGGTGCTGGGGCTTTAAGTGCGCTCGAGACTCTATGGAGACGTCCAGAGACCTCATAGGACACTCATAGCTATATATAGATTTACAAATAACTTCCTATTCTTCCTAATATACATCAGGTAGTGCGTGCGCATGTGCTTGGGAGAATGCAAATTTTCTTGTTAAGCTTGCTACAGACAGTGTATATACAAATATCCGGGACAAATATACTGTACACTACAAACTCAGGGTGCTGTTTCTCCACATAAGATGGACCTCAGCAATATGCGGACAACATAATAATTATTCCGTAATTTGCGGACAAAATAGAAACAATAAATAAAATAGTTTCTTGTACCACAAAAGCTAACCATACAAATGCGAACCTCTGCATTTGAATGCGGACGTCCATATGATACGAATTTGACAAGCAGAAACAGTTTACGCCAAATCCGTATCATAGGGACATTCCAAGCTGGCCCCACCTCGACCTCTGTTCCCGAGCGTCATCGCTGGCACCAAAGGTTGCTGGTTAAAGTAGTTCTGATGCGCTTGGTACTGTCATGGGGTGTAGTACAATTATATCCCTGGTGCTGTGGTATTAAAAGTGCAGATGGGTACCGTGTAGGGATCCCCCCAACATAGGGGCCCACCTGAACTAGCTCTAAGCATCCGCTTAATTAAATAATGGTACGTTCACAGACGTTCACACACAGTTTGAGTCCCATTTAGTTCTAAATTCAATTGGGGTCCGGTCCCCTTGTCCCCCACTTTTTTCCTATTTGGGAGAGGTAAGGTTCGGGAATTGTGTGTGTTTAAACAGTTTTATCATAAGATCTTGGCAACGTTTTGGAGGGGGGGCTCAGACATATTCAGGCCCCGCCTCTGTGATGGGGAGGGGGAGGCCCTCCTGCCTCCCCCTTTTCCTACGCCACTGGTATTCGGAATATTACAGATTCCAGTAATTAGGAAGAAAATTATGGAAAAATCATTAAAGGAAGAGCTATGTGTTTAAACAGAGACAACTCATTTGTCTCTGAAACCCGAGGCACAAGTGCTCTTACATGGGTCTTGATGATGGGAGGAGGGGGAAATTTGGAATTATCTTAAAATGTTACCCCGTCATACAGAAAAAGATACTAATCTACAAAGAATTGTCTAGGTGGTCTACCTACCACCTAGTGAGCACCAGGGTGCTCTACCAGGTCGCCATCAGTAGACTGCCATCATCATGACCACGCAAGGGTGTTCAATAGTGAACACTTTAGACCCCCAAAGGATTTTCAGTCAACATTCATTAAATCTGGTATGGCTATTCGTCTAGTACTGAGTACACGTGTGTTTAACACAACAGTTGTCTGTACATGTAAATAATATCATGACAACTTTTATTGTACTAAACTTTTATTGCAGAAAAAATGTAAAATGTATTTGGTCACAATCTGGATAAGGGCGGTATATAGGAATCACACATGACATAACTATAGCAACAGATACAGACCTCTCTAGATACAAGTATGTTTAGCATAAAAGTATAACTTTACTTTGTTCACAACACTATGGTCATACGTATGCAGACCTTAAGTACAATAATGGAGTTGTACGTTCACACTTTATCTCCCAAGGCAAGCAAGAAAATGCTGTTTGGAGGCTGGAGATAATCAATACTGTTCTATGTTATATGTAAGTGTAATAACATATGTACACTCACTAGGATATGTTACATATCTACAACTACAGCCAGTATGGACTACTATAATAGTAGCATTTGGGAACGAGGAACTTCAGACGGTGTTTTAATCTTGTGCCCTAAAATCCTCTATAAATCCCCAAATCTTCAGCCAAAATCGCTGCTCCCTTTTTACAAAGTATTCTTTGAGCTTAGTCTTTTCAGTTGGATAGAGAAAGTGAGGTCGGCGTAGGGCTCAGGGTAGCCGGGGTAGTGCTTGACGTTCTTGACGGCTGAGGTCTTCTTGATAGCCCATGCCTTGTTGGGCTTGAAGTACTCAATGTCCACGTGGTCCATGCCCAGCCTCACATTGAGTTTGTTATCATTGAAGGTCCAGCTGCCAAACTTCAGGTCACATATGAACTGAATAGGAGGATAAAAATATATTTTGATATGGTAAAATATCAACCTTAAATGTCCTATATAGGGCGAATGATTTAGTAAAGACAGGCAAATATAATGGGACATATAAGGGCAGTTACAAGGGCAATACGACCTCAGGGAGTGAAGACTATAGTGTTTGAGCACTGGAGGCGACTTTATAACCCGCAGGAGAATCCAATAGCATGAGTGGCTTAGTCTTACCAAACTGATGCAGTTGCGTTTCTGCTCGTCACGTTTCTGCTCGGTTTCTGCTCGCCACAAATATCAATGTGTACATTGACCCAATTCTTTTTTCAGGAAATAGACAAAATCATCCTTTCATGTTTCTGCTCTGCTCTTTGTGAAAGGCAGAGTATTCACCTTTTTTCACCATTTCTCTCTGTGGCAAAATCGTATACATGTCACCCTAAAATGTCACTAGCTATTTCTTTCACGTTTCTGCTCGAGCAGAAATGTGGTAACATGTGTAGTATAGGAAATTCACGTTTCTGCTTGAGCTGAAACGTGAAAATTCTGTCCTACAAAGGCTGTTTAGTATAGCCGAGCAGAAACGTGAATGGACGATTTTGGGGAAAATCTTTAGGGTCTTCTAGGGGGGGGGGGTAATCGGCATTTCTTATCAAAGGCAAATAGCAGGTAGGGTTCCTGTATGCATATAGAAGCCCCCTGAAAAAGAATTGGGTCTAAATTCACATTTTTGGAGCCGAGCAGAAACTGAACAGAAACGGGGCGAGCAGAAACGCAACTGCATCAAACTGGTAAGACACAGCCGAATATCAATTTAGCTCCTAAAGTCTCACAAGCTCACATGTCAACAGTGACAGGCCTTCTGGTTGCTAACAACATACCACCAGTGCCTCCAGGTGGACTGGTGGGGAACTACCCATACATATACATTCTGTACACAGATACTCCACCTGGCGGGATATATACACCAACAATGTTAAGCATTATTTGTACCATAGCATATAGATATAAATAAATATCAGCCATCAGAGTTAGCTAAAGGTATTATGTGCATTTATACAGTGTGCTGGGCCTTTACATTTTAGAATCTGGTATTTCAAATTGACCAATGGGAGAGCAGGGTTTGAGGGTGTCTATATCCCATAGACCATAGGTAATTAAAAGGTAATATAATAGCAATTAAATACCAGGTTTTAAGTTGGATAGATCCCATTAACTCGGGGACGATGTCATTTAGACAGCCTCCCTACGGTCGGTGTCTAAATGCCATAGACCCCTCGTACAGGGATCTATCCATAATATAGACACTACTGTAAACGTATTAATTTTCGCTCAGTACATATTTTCGCGTTTTTCGCGCACATGCTTAGGTGCGCGAAATTATAATGTGCGCGAAAATTATGCCCTGGAAATAAGCTTTCCAATGATGTGTAGCACTATATATTGCTATTCATATCTATAATGCTAATGGGTGCCTCAATAATCATGGCTCTGCGTCAGTGAAGTAGCATGAATAAAAGTCTTTTTTTCTTTTCCTACCAACCACAATATGCTTTAGGTATTTCCGTTCATTTTGTTGTTAACACCTATACTGTGGAGTTTGCATATTCATGTACATTAAACATTTAGGAATATTAAGGAAAGAATACATGTAGGGAGGGGGGAGTGCACAGGGTAGGGCATCAGAGTAGTGGTCACAAAAGGAACATTTACCACAGAACATGTATTTTGGAATTTCAAAGCTCCCCTATAAATATGGCTGACCCCCTAGTCCTCACAAGATCTGAGCACCAAGACATATCATGTCTATTAAAAAACAATGACATTATGTCTATTAAATAACAATGACAAACTGACCAATTTAAACTTTTTAATATGATATAAGACAAACAATGCTGTAGAGGCTCAAAAAATCCCTTGTGAGTGTCCTGTATTGGATGCCCAGACACCCCACCCCCTCCCTAGTATATAACAGTGCATCTATATGGGCATAGAATTAAATGCTTTGGGCTCTAATATCCTTAATAATTGTCCGATTTACAAATCGTAAAAAATGACATGTAGCTAAGGATGTGATGATTACAGGTGCGCGAAAATATGATTGCGCGAACATGTCTTTCTATGGTAGGTGCGCGAAAGTTTAGCTGCGCGAAAATATATACGTTTACAGTATATAGTAACACAGTGGACCCCTACCGCATCTCTCCCAATTGCGTAGCAGGAGACACGCTGTTTCACTGGCTGGATATGCATGCAGCTACCCGGGAAGACAATTACATTTGCCGGATAGGTATGCTCAGCAGGGGAAACCCTGCAATAGATAGAAAGACAAAATATATTGGGAAAAGAGATTTTAATACATTGAAAATTTCAAAAATGTTACCCAACGTTTACATAATACAAGTACTATTAATTCACACTCATGTTTACCTTTATTTGTGTGGCTTGTTGATAATTACCCCCCCCCCCCCTTTAGATACAGGTACATGTATCTCTAACCAACAATATATATTAGAGTGCTTCCCCACACGCTTATCTTTAGTTACATTTGACAACCCTGACAGGAAAACTACTCAATCGAATACATTCTCTAGGACAACACACTAGTTTAAAAAAAAAGTCAAGGTATGATATGGGTAATAAAAATGGAGAATTTAAATCAGAAATTTCTGAAATGTCATGAAAGTAAACAGAATAACTGACACGAGGATGAAGAGAACTTTTGTTATACATATATATATATTAAAGATGGTGCCTGCAGGGAGGGGCCATGTTTGATTGTTTGTTGTTATTGGTTGCTCTGCGTGGAGGTTGGCAGTATATCGCTGCATGAATGTTGGCATTTAAGCACATTTCTAGCGCTTAAAGTCACTCTGTAGGTGGCATTTAGTCTAGTAAATGCCAGGTAAATGTGATGGAATTAAAGATGCTTAAAGTGTTATTTTAAGCAGTCTATTCCTTGCTTAAATTGCAATCTTCATGCCGTGTACAATGTCTGCTCCAATGCTTACCCATTGTACAGCATGATGTCGGGGACCATGACGTCAGAGGGCCTCAGACGGACCATGTCCACATTGTACTCTGCCTTGTTCCAGTTCAAGTAGAAATCTGACCACATCTGAAATGAAATAAGGTACTGTGAATTCGCAGAATTTTGACTGTTGTATAACACCTCATTTTATAGTATCGAATTTAGCCTTAATAAAAATCATCTCATTTTGATTACTGGGATGATACACGTACTAACTTTCAAACTGAAACTAATGTTGACCTGAGTAGAACTAAATAAAGTAAGCTTTCCATAAGGGAATAATATACATGGAATGATCATAATGATAACATTGTGTCATAGTCTACTAGTTGTCCTTTTAGCATACCTCCTGAATCAGCATCCTCTATACAGAAAGGAGGTTGTAGGAAATCTGACGTCTAAAATCATCTCTATAAAGTGCCTACCGTTATATGATTGATCATAAAGGTTAGTAGAAGAATTGGCTAATCAAATGCCAGGGGAACAAGCGTGTAGTACAACTGTGCTTAGCCCCTGAGATCAAGGCATGGTTTCCTTACTATGCTATGCCACATTTCAACCTCCATGGTCTCATATTCCTCATCAATGTGCAGGATCTTCTGGAGGGAGATGTGGAAGGTCACATTCCAGGGATCACTGTCCTTGGCCACTGGACGCCCCAATGTTCCAATCTTCTCATACTTCTTGAGAAGATGGTGTGTGAGTCGGATCTCATCAGTAACATGCCTACAATTGCGGGGTGAGGGGAGAGAATTAAAGGAAGAAAAATTAATCATGATAATGCAATTGATAGTAAAAATAATAACTGCTATTTATGATATACTGGGTATACATTTAATGTGCATCATATTTCCTTCTTAGAGAAACACAGTTTACAGAAATACAAGTTGTGAGTGAGATGCCTATTATTAACCGAAAACGAATTTGTTTATCAAGAATAGTGACAATGCAAGTGCTAAAAATCCATTTATATATTGGGTATGTATATTGAATGTGTGTTTTGTACTTTATACAGTTTTACACATCCTGGATGCTGTTTCTCCACAAATTTGCGGAGGTCCGCAAATTTGCGGAGGTCCGCAAATATATTTATGGAGCTCCGCAAATATATACGGATGTCCGCAAATATATACGGAGGTCCGTATTTGTATGCTTAAGTACCAAAAAGGCATATAGGTCTATATTTGCGGACCTCCATAAATATATGGAGAGTGTATTTACGGATCTCCGCAAATTTGCGGACCTCCGCATATTTGTGGAGAAACAGCATCCAGTAAGAATAAAAATACATAAGTCGTATTATGTTCATCAATTTCATTTGATTTTCTTTTTTGGCGAACATTATTTAAAAAAATTATTTTCCTTAAACCAACTTTCAAGACTACTTACAGATCCTCAGTGGCGGCACAGACGGTGACCATAAGGCAGGTGAGGACTAGTAGGTTCTTCATTGTAGAGCCGTTGGTACCAATCTACTGCTGATCTGGTGTCTTCTCTGAGGTCAGTGTGCCTGAAGTCCTTTACCTAGTTAAAATAAAGGATAGTTATCAGAAAATGTATATCATATAAGTGTCCAGGGTCCTGTTTCTCCACAAATTTGCAGACGTCCACAAATTTGCGGACGTCCGCAAATATGTTTATGGAGCTCCGCAAATATATACGGATGTCCGCAAATATATACGGAGGTCTGTATTTGTATGCTTAAGTACCAAAAAGACATAATTGTGGCACGATCTGCGAAAAGGGCCCGTATTGCAGTGTTCATCAAGGTCCCTTTTCCCAGTGCATGTCACATATAGGCCTTTATTTTTTATCAAATACGGCAGCCCTATTGATTTAACCAAGCAGTGCCGTATTTAACAACCCCCGTGAAATAACCCACAGCCGTATTTCACGGACCTGTGACGTCATCAATATGGCGATTTGTTTACATTTGAACGAGGTAGAAACAGGATAGAAATAAGCTATGTTAGGTTCCCCCTATCATAATTTTGGTAGATTCAATCGAAAATCATAAAAAATAAACACAAAGGTACACTTCTTCAGTCTGTTGACTGGGTTATTTCACTTCTTGACCCTTGGGCCGCATTTCACTCAGCCTACGGCCTCGTGAAATACGGCCCAAGGTCAACTCGTGAAATAACCCAGCCAACAGACTGAAACTCGTGCACCTTTGTCTATATATTTGCGGACCTCCATAAATATATGGAGAGTGTATTTACGGACCTCCGCATATTTGTGGAGAAACAGCATCCAGGCTTAAAGTGAGCAGCATGCTTATGCTTATGTAGATGACTGTATATATTGCAGATCTATGGGCAAGAACATGGGACAGTAGGGCCATCTAGGGTTGAAAGAGTGAGGATTATGCCCAAATGAGGCCTGTTCCCCCAAATGAGGCACTGCATCTGTTTTATTGGTGCCACGAGTCCTGGGCACCCTGACCCCAATCCCCAGCTGTATCATCAAAGGGATCTCCTATTATCCCGCGGTTACTGCGGAGAATTGCCCGATATTGATATCATAGATGATATACAGCATTCAAAAGTATAACGCATTCTAATATAATGAATAATGTTATATATATAAACCTGTGTGGCTTTTGGGTGAGGTGTTATGGTTTATAAAGAGACTGTTGGTCATGTGCCTATTTTATTCTGGAACCATAATACCAACCATACAATTATGCGATGTTTGATTGTATCATTTAAGTACTGCTTGTTGGGGCTATCAATCCTCAGGACGGCATAGTACTTTGCCCTCTGTCCTCATGACACATGGGTTTCATTCAAACACCATATCGACCCTATAAGGTTGATACACTCTTAAAGGGTCGGCATGATGCACCAACATAGTGCTGGCAAGCTACTTCATGCTGATACATTATTGGTGCACCATCCCTTGTGCATCATGACGACAAATGCTGTTTAATCATGTTGTCCCAAAAGGGTTAAATCGAGTCCCAATCATGGCTCAATAATAATGAGGCACAACTCCAGCACAACAGTACAATTCAGTCTATACTACAAAGAAACCGTTGCAATACTGCCAGTTGGCCAGGCTCCATTCAATGCCAGCTACTGTACTTTGTCATTTTAGCTAATGTGAGCAGTACCTTACCTCAGGCTCAACCCCCCCCCCCACTACCATAGTAAACAATGGTCCTATGTGTTTAATAGGAGCCTACAGTGCCTAGAATCCTAGATCCCCGGGATCAGGGGCTTGAAATCCCAAGGCGCCTAGCTACAACACCAAATAGTATGACTCTAACCCTTAGTGGCCTTACCTTCAACCCTGCACTGAAAAAGTAAACTTTTCTCCAGATTCGTCTAAGTGACGGTCATAAAATAAACGAGTCACAGGTTGTCTAACCTATCAGGTTACCATCCGACAAATAGAATCTGGAGCTAGAAAATGTCGGGTTATGGGCTGGCACATGCCAAGTGGGTCTTCTATCTCCAGCTAGCCACAGATCGCTCTCCAAGCACAGGTCTAGCTTCCTCATTCTAGAGGCTTTGATGCTGGCTTGGGGTTGGTCCAACAGTTGGCAAAGGTTCATATGAATATTAGCTTCTTCTATAATTTTGAAATAAGAAGCTTTTCAAAATAAGATCAGATAGGCTGATAAATAATACAGTAGGCCTACATTGGGGGATATGTCATGTATGAGCCTGAGGATGCTCTGCCTGTCAGATACACACTTCCTGGGTGGTGTTCACCTTTCAGTTATAAAATATATTTAATAATTTTCTTTTCAAATAGAATATATGTTGCCTAGAATAGAACAGGGCAGGGGTGGATCCAGGATTTTGGAAAAGGGTGGGCGTGATATAGGCAATGTACTGGGGGTATTGGAAATCTTTACATTAAAATGTACAGAAAAATAGGGGGGCGCACGCCGGGTTCGCCCCCCCCCCCCCCCTCCCCGAATCCGCCCCTGCAGGGTTTACTAAGGTATGTCACAATAAATCATAGTCCGTAAATCATGATAGATGTTCTAACCTTAATATACAATGTTTTATCATTGATATATACAATTGAGACGATTATATATGATATTTTACATGTTATGTTCAAAAGGGTTTCATGCGATTGGTTTGAGTCCACATTGTTGCTCTTATAATACTAAGTGATGAAAATACGCCCACCCCCAGCAATGCTATTTACATCTAGCTATGCTGCAAATGAGACGCTATAATACCGGGAATAGAACAGAGTCCATTTCCCTCCACTCAATGTTGATTAATTGGCAGGTCACTTTACCTTAATTACCCCTGTACACAGAATCATATAGATATAAAACTCTAAACTGACCTGGAAATGGTGGTTCTCTGCTCTTCTCTGTCCTCTCTGCCTTTCACTCCGGTTCTGCCCTTGCTGTGTAGATGTGCGTCGGTCCTACCCACAGTGGATCAATACTGTTATGTCAGCCATGCAAGGGAACAGGAGCCAATTGGATCGCTCCTGCTAGTGAACCTTTGCCGTTACTCCATGCAGGAGGCTTAACCTATTTAGTTGCTCTCCGAGCACAGTCGTAGTCTTTTTATTCTACCATCGAGGCCTGTAGAATACCTGTGCTTGGAGAGCAATCTGCAGCTGTAGCTAGAGATCGCTCTCCAAGCAGTCCAGAGGAGTAGGAATCAAATCCTCAGGGGGGGGGGGGGGGTTGGGGCAAGTTTTAATAGAATTGTATAGAAAAGTAATCTTTGAGCCCCCTTTAAATCTTATTCGGGGCCCAGACCCCTATCGCCCAATTTTCCCTATATGGGAGAGGGAATTATATGTATAATAGTACAGTAGGGTCTTGACAAATCTTTTGGACCCCAAACATATTCAGGCCCCCTCCTCTGCGATTGAGGGGGGGGGGGGGGGGGGGTCTGGGCCCCCCTGGCCTCCCTTTTCCTACGGCACTGGGCACAGGTCTAGCTTGGTTATTCTAGAGGCCTGGATGGTGGCTTGGAGTTGGTCCAAGTAGCTGGCAAAGGTTCATGAGATATTAGCTACAATAAGAAGCTTTTCAAATTGATGTCTGATAACAATAACTGCCCAAGGCCAGATACAACAGCAAACGAGAGAAGTCGTAGAATTTATATGGAAGATTCAGTTGCTTTCCCCAGGTACTTATTGTTAGGGTATATTATTAGGGCTTAAGCATCATCCACAAAGCACATGGTTGTGTTTGCTTCTCTCTGTATGGAGATTGGTAGAGTAGTACAGATTCATCATTATAATGATATTGTGGTCCAGGCTCGTCAGGATGCACGGCATGGTGCGGCCTGGTCACTGTGCTGCTACATGTAGCAGCAGTAGAACCATGATTATTGATTATCAGTTTATGTAATGGGGGTCGACCCCTAAAATCGACATGGCGACATGGGCATTTTGAGCCTTAGTGACATGGGACATGAGAAATCTCAGAGATAGTGACATGGGACATGGCCATTTCTTAAAATCGACATGGCGACATGAGCATTTCTTAAAATCGACAGGGCGACATGGGCATTTCTTAAAATCGACATGTGACATCGGGACCCCCCATCGAGACCCCCTGTGTACATCGTGGGGGGGGGGGGGGACGTAGGGGGTATATAGGCCTACATGACACAACCTGTATAAGGGAGTCGTCCAATCAACGTTCGCCAACTCGTCCACAGGCCCGGCAGACTGGCAGAGCTAATCCCTTGTCTGGCCGTGGCTCTGTAGGATACCATTGCCCCCTTGTGTGGTGCTCCATTAGATAACTCTCAGCTGTTGTATTCCCTTATGAGGGGATTTATTAACATACAGCGTTCTACTTCTATAACATGATGTATTAGATAATGCAAGTCATCTACTGCATGTTGTCACATACCGTGGGAAGAGCATCCAATAGCACTAGCAGTTCCCTGGGGTACAGCTTTACTCTGAGTGCCTTGGGTGCAGTATTCATGATGCTTTATTGTCCAAATCAACAGAAAGCTAGAGATCCGAAAACCGTCTGTGCCATTCAGAATGGATGCAGGATTTACCAGTAGCTGAGTGGCTAGGATTGAGGTCTCCTATTCTAGATGAATTGGGTCCTAATCCCCGTCAGCTCAAGCGTTACTAACACTGCCAAAACACCATGCCTTTTGAAGGACTGGCCCCTAGCATTATTTGAAGCCAAACTATCGACTAAACCCGAGCAGGACTGGTTCTAAATCTCGAGCCAACGCCAATGTAGCAGATAAACTCCAATTAATTATATAAATATACTAGTATTTATAGATGTAAATTACGGAAACTAGCAATGACCATTACCATTCAGTCAGAGGTCATAGGGTATATATAAAAGACATACAATGTATATACATGGCTTGTGATTATTTATACTTAATTGACTACTTTAGAATAACGGTGTATAAACAAAAGAAATAAAAAAAGTTCTGAATATTATTTGTAGCCAATAAGACTATAAATGTATGACAATTTATTTCTACCCATGCCCGAAACATTTTTACCCAGAATGCCATGCCATACAAAATAATATAAGATTATTTTTGCAATAAAGGGGAACATAATAGGCACTTCATATAAGAAAAATTGCAATGTTTGCTTCAATGGTGTAGTTTCCCCATGACAAGTTCATGTGTCAGATCAGGCGCGGATTCAGACGGGGGCGGACCCGGCGTACGCCTCCCCCTATTTTCCTGTATGTTTTAATGACCCTAGACCCCTAAATTCGACATGGCGACATGGGCATTTCTTAAATTCGACATGCGACATGAGGCCTAGTGACATGCGACATGAGGCTTAAAAAAATAGTGACATGGGACATGAACAGTTCTTAAATCGACATGGGACATGAGCATTTTTAAGCGACATAGACATGCGACATGGCCTTTTCTTAAAACCGACATGCGACATGGGGACCCCCCCATCAAGGGCCCCATTTTAATGTACAATTTTTCAATACCCCCAGTACATTGCCTATGTATATATATATATATATATATATATATATATATATATATATATATATATATATATATATATATATATGATGAATATCGCTAGATATATAGGGCTGGATATCCTGAAACACCAGATGGTTACTGCTATAATACAGGCTGGAGAGCAGCCTCTACTCTACCTGGAAACTAGTGAAACGGGCGCAGAGCTCCCCCTCCACCCCCCTCAGGGTAAAACGTTACTCAAATATTATTTGGAAACGTTGTATCATTAGGTGAGTTCGGTAGCAATTTTTTATTGAAGGATCTACCAGCCTGCCTACTCACCCAGACCACCCCTCGCAAGCACCCAGCTAAGTTTTACTGAAGCTTATTCTTTGCGAGGGGTGGTCTGGGGGAGTAGGCAGGCTGGTAGGTCCGGTCAATAAAAACCTGCTACCGAACTCACCTATTATGTTATTCTTCATATGAATCACTGATGCAATGTCAGTATATCCTCACTCATCTACAGATGGCGCCACTATAGGTAACGTACCATGGCCGCTAGGTGGCAGCATAGAGCAAAGTTGGCATGGCAAGACCTGTTCGGCAGGAGACTACCGCACGCTTATATCATATTATGTAATGAAGTCCGTGCCAGGTCAGGTGGGTCAGGTCACACTGGGTAAGGCCACGTGACTGGCCGCCATATTGTTTCCTCAGAGATGCCCGTGCTTTTGGCAAGCCTATGGAAGGCCTGTGCAGACAAAAGTGTTTAGAAAAATACCCAGCTAGCACCTTACATAAAAATAACTAGTAATTTCATGATATCATTTTTCGTTCCCAAGATGTCACATACGCAAGAAGTTTTTACGTGTCGTTTTGCATGGGTTCTTGATGTAACAATATTTATGTGTATTTTATATAAACATATTTATATAAAAGAGACATATTTATCAGTGATACCTTTGGACTTAACAATAATGGCATATATATGACTAGCTGTAAAAGATGTCTAAAACATGTAAATGTAGACACATCAAAAAGATGTGATATGGAGATATCTACAAGCATGTTCTAGGGATGACATTTAAACCAGTTTTGAGTATACCCCCTCCCCAGTAGTGATTACAAATCAGATAGGATAATTAGGATACCTCTGAGAGAGATTGTAGACATCATATAGTTATGTCCATTTTATGTCAATGTATGACATGTCCATGGGCACTCTGCATAGGAAACAAACACCTGCTCTGTGAAAGACACTTTGCAGGCATTTTCCATTCCTTACAGACACATTTATCCTAGCCAGGAGGCCCAGATGTGATATCAGCCCAAAGCCAGAATTTCTTCTTATACAATTTCAAAGGACACAGAAAAGGTGTCCCATTATGTGCCTTGGCTGTCCAACTATAATTCACCAAGTTACTGTAACACAAGTTACTATTATATTTTAAATTTAAAAAAAAAAGAAAAAAAGATATATATAGAATGAAACTCTTTGGGCCCTAATATCCTTAATAATTGTCCGATTTACAAACCGTAAAAGGTGACATGTAGCTAAAGATGTGGTGATCACAGGTGCGCGAAAATATGATTGCGCATGTCTCTCTATGGCAGGTGCGAAAAAGTTTAGCTGCGCGAAAATATATACGTTTACAGTAGGCTATATTTGTCGTGTGCCCTAGTGGGGCTCTCTACCTCCATTCTTACCCCTACAAAGTGGGTCTAGATGGGGGGCCCCCATGTCTCATGTCAAACTGGTCATGTCATGTAACTTAAAATTCTCATGTCCCATGTTGCAGCTAAGACCTGTCATGTCCCATGTCGATTTTAAGAAATACCTATGTCATGTCACTAAAGTTTTTCCTCATGTCACTAATTTCCATGTCCCATCTTGATTTTAAGAAATTACCATGTTGCCATGTCAAATTTAGGCATCTACCACCATTATAAATGTACAGTCATGAGCCTGGTGACCCCAGTGAGAGGTGTGTGAGCCCATACGAGGACCTGGTGACCCCGGAGAGGGGTGTGCGGGCCTATACGAGAGCCTGGTGACCCCAGTGATGGCTGTGCGGACCCATATGAGGGCCAGGTGACCCCAGTGATGGCTGTGCGAGCCCATATGAGGACCTGGTGACCCCAGAGAGGGGTGTGCGGGCCCATACGAGGGCCTGGTGACCCCAGAGAGGGTTGTGGGGGCCCATACAAGGGCCTGGTGACCCAGGAGAGGGTTGTGCGAGCCAATACGAAGGCCTGGTGACCCAGGAGATGGTTTTGCGAGCCCATACGAGGACCTGGTGACCCAAGAGAGGGTTGTGCGAGCCCATACGAGGACCTGGTGACCCCAGACAGGGGTGTGCGAGCCCATACGAGGGCCTGATGACCCCAGAGAGGGTTATGCGGGTCCATGTGGAAAGTCGAGGAAAAAGGGTCCTCCAAAGGTTAAACTCAATTATAAAATTAAGGTTATTAGCTTTCCAGTGATATATTTCATTAGCAGGTACCACTTCTAGTTTTTGAGAACTGGCTCCTTGAATATGTGTGGGCACTTTCCAATCTCAGATGCCAATACGAGGACCTGGTGACCCCAGAGAGGGGTGTGCGGGCCCATACGAGGGCCTGGTGACCCCAGAGAGGGTTATGCGGGCCCATACGAGAGCCTGGTGACCCCAGACAGGGTTGTGGGGGCCCATACAAGGGCCTGGTGACCCAGGAGAGGGTTGTGCAAGCCCATACGAAGGCCTGGTGACCCAGGAGGCGGTTTTGCGAGCCCATACGAGGACCTGGTGACCCAAGAGACGGTTGCGCGAGCCCATACGAGGACCTGGTGACCCCAGAGAGGGTTGTGCGAGCCCATACGAGGGCCTGATGACCCCAGAGAGGGTTATGCGGGCCCATATGAGAGCCTGGTGACCCCAGAGAGGGTTATGCGGGCCCATACGAGAGCCTGGTGACCCCAGATAGGGTTGTGGGGGCCCATACAAGGGCCTGGTGACCCAGGAGAGGGTTGTGCGAGCCCATACGAAGGCCTGGTTACCCAGGAGACGGTTTTGCGAGCCCATACGAGGACCTGGTGACCCCAGTGAGGGATTAGCAGACCCATACGAGGGACTAATGACCCCAGAGAGGGGTGTGCGAGCCCATACGAGGGCCTGGTGACTCAATCAATTGCTGCATGAGTTCATGGGAGGGCCTGGTGACCCGAGAGAGGGGTGTGTGAGCCTATACGAGGGCCTGTTGACCCCAGCGAGGACAGTACAAGCCCATCCGAGCGATGAGGTACTTGATGTACATCTGGACGTTAAACAAATCAATCAATCACCCCAGGGAGGGGTGTACGAGCCCAGATGGAGAACTGGAGACCCGAGGGAGAGCTGTGTGAGCCCATATCAGGGGCAACGAGGGGGTGTCTGACATGGTGAAGGGGTGATTGAATCAGCCCATACATCCATTGAGGGTAGTGCGAGGCCAAACGAGGGGTCAGGTAGCTAAGAATTGGGTAATCTAGGGCAAACAGCAGGTCAGATATCTAAGAATTGAGTAAGCAAAGCCAAACAAGGGGTCAGATAGCTACGAATCGGGTAAGAGAGGCCAAACGAGAGGTCAGATAGCTAAAAATGGGGTTGGAGAGGCCAAATGAAAGGTCAGATAACTAAATATGGAGTGGCCGAGGCCAAACGAGGGGTCAGGTAGCTAAAAAAGGGTGGGTAAGAGAGGCCAAAAGAGAGGTCAGATAGCTAAAAATGGGGCTGGAGAGGCCAAACGAAAGGTCAGATAGCTAAATATGGAGTGGGAGAGGGCAAACGAAGGTTCAGGTAGCGAAAAACTGGGGTAAGCAAGGCCAAAAGAGAGGTCAGATAGCTAAAAATGGGGCTGGAGAGGCCAAACGAAAGGTCAGATAGCTAGATATGGAGTGGGAATGGCCAAATGAAGGGTCAGATGCCTAAAAATGGGATAAGCGAGGCACTCACTTCTGGACAACAATATAAGAAATTATGCCATGGCATTGTTTGGCCTTTCTTACCCACTTCTTAGCTATCTGACCCCTCGTTGCCCCTGATATGGGCTCACACAGCCCTCCCTTGGGTCTCCAGTTCTCCACCTGGGCTCGTACACCCCTCCCTGGGGTGATTGATTGATTTGTTTAACCTCCAGTTGTACATCAAGTACCTCACCGCTCGGATGGGCTTGTACTGCCCTCGCTGGGGTCACCAGGCCCTCGTATAGGCTCGTACAGCCCTCGCTGGGGTCAACAGGCCCTCGTATGGGCTAGCAAATCCCTCACTGGGGTCACCAGGTCCTCGTATGGGCTTGCACACCCCTTTCTGGGGTCACCAGGCCCTCCCATGAACTCATGCAGCAATTGATTGAGTCACCAGGCCCTCGTATGGGCTCGCACACCCCTCTCTGGGGTCATTAGTCCCTCGTATGGGCTTGCTTATCCCTCACTTGGGTCACCAGGCTCTCGTATGGGCTTGCACACACCTCTCTGGGGTCATCAGTCCCTCGTATGGGCTAGCAAATCCCTCACTGGGGTCACCAGGTCCTCGTATGGGCTTGCACACCCCTTTCTGGGGTCACCAGGTCCTCGTATGGGCCCGCACAACCCATACGAGAGCCTGGTGACCCCAGACAGGGTTGTGGGGGCCCATACAAGGGCCTGGTGACACAGGAGAGGGTTGTGCGAGCCAATACGAGGACCTGGTGACCCCAGACAGGGGTGTGCTGCCCATACGAGGACCTGGTGACCCCAGAAAAGGGTGTGCAAGCCCATATGAGAACCTGGTGACCCCAGTGAGGGATTTGCGAGCCCATACGAGGGACTGATGACCCCAGAGAGGGGTGTGCAAGCCCATACGAGAGCCTGGTGACCCAAGTGAGGGATTTGCGAGCCCATACGAGGGCCTGGTGACCCCAGAGAGGGTTGTGCGGGCCCATACGAGGACCTGGTGACCCCAGAAAGGGGTGTGCAAGCCCATACGAGGACCTGGTGACCCCAGTGAGGGATTTGCTAGCCCATACGAGGGACTGATGACCCCAGAG